>PVIH01002561.1:72657-185508 GCA_004025045.1 Sigmodon hispidus
CTCTCTCTCTCTCTCTCTCTCTCTCTCTCTCTCTCTCTCTTTGTGTGTGTGTGTGTGTGTGTGTGTTTGAACATTTAATGAACCTGTAACAGCTAGGATTTACTCATTTCCCAGAATTTTAAAGAAAATATCTATCTTTGTCAAATACTGGCCATTGTCAATAGACACTGAGAAGCTGGAGGGATCAGTGAAAGGCATCTGGAATGACCAGACCACGACCCCCATTGCTGCACTGGGAAATGAAGATCAAAGGAACACAGAAGCCTGTCCAGGAGGGCGCGTATGGCGACACACCAGTGCTGCACATCACAAGAACAGCTCAACATCCCGACAGTCACAATTGCTTAATTATGTCCTGGCTTTGTAATTATTCATCCCTGTTCTGGCAAAGAGCACAGTTGTCATTTCTTTGACATAATTATTTAAAGCCTAGCCCTCTTGTTTACATGCACATACACAGAGTTGGCTGCCGACTGTTTAATCTTTAGAACTGTACAGGAGCCATGGGGGCACTGGGCTGAGCATCATGGCCTGTGTTGGAAAGCAGTTAGGTACAAATGATTTTGCTTGTTATTATGGTCATTTCCTTACTGTGAAAGTGCAGTTAGTTAATATGTATGTCTGAGTCTTGATGTGAGCTGGTAATCTAGATTCCTTATGCAGCATGCCTGGGCTCCCAACATGTGCAATGGGTGTCTTATATATGAGTAAAGCTTTGCCTAGCTTGTGTTTTAGTTATTGTTGTGTTTTCAAATATTCAGAGAGGGGAAGTGTGAGAAGAGGAGAAGAGAGGGGGACGAGAAGAAAAAGAGAAATAGAGTTGAGTAAATTGGCAAAGGGATAAACCTGAGTGTACCTGCCCTGGAAATATGTTCACTTCTCACCCTAAACTACACATTGACTGTTTCTTGTGTCCAAGAATCACCTGGCCCTATGGCTGCTCTATATAGTCCCAGAGTTGACATATGTGGTCAGGTACAAATTCTTCTATGTGGAATCAGTTTTTCTCTTCTTGTGTTTAGGAGTATCTGTGGGAAAGACAACATGAGGTAAAGACAGGAAGTGGAATGAAGAGAATCCAGTTCTTTGTTGGTGAGGAAGCCGCCCATTTCTGGGTTATCAGCTCCCTAAAGCTGTGAACTGGACCTGTTTTCTTCCATCTTGCAGCACAGATGCTTGACCTATAGCAAGGGCTCAGTCAGTCCTTACTAAAGGCAGGAACTGTGGACAACAAAGCCTGTTGGGAGATTCATCCTGAAAGCCTGCTTGTTATTTAGGTGGCTCAAGCATGATCTTCTGGAGGTATAGAAAAGATCATGGCCTTAGGTGCAGAGTTAGAACAAAGGGACAGATTCTGGGTTGGACATTTACTTTTCCAGATCTACTTAGAGTTGAGCAGACCTGTGGCTGCCATGTGCTCTGTCTCCAGCTTTCCCATTGAGCAGCACTTCCGGGTGAGGCAACAATGTGGTTTGTAACTCCCATAGCCCATTCCTGAATATGTTCCCCATCTTTTCGTCCTGTCAGGACATACATCCTTCTAGTAGGGCTTTTAAAATAAAGAAGTAACTTTTCTTAGAAGGATGTTGAGGCTCCTACAAGTCTACATAAAACTGAAAGGAGATTTCCTCCTGTTGTAGCTGTTACCATGGTGATTATCTGCCCTTTAATGGAACCCCGTGGAGTGGCCTGCTTTGGGTCATGAAATCAGGTTAGATGCCTATCCTAGTGGGGTATATATATATATATATATATATATATATATATATATATATATATATGTATATATACTATGTTATTCTAAAATAATCTTTGGTCTCTCCAGTTACCCTTATTTAACCCAAGTACAAACATAAAAAAAAAAAAATGTGTCAAAAGACTGAGGATGACTCAGCAGTTAAGAACATTGTGTGTTCTTCTACAGGACCTAGGTTTGATTCTTAGCACCAAATTCTGGCTCACAATGGTCTGTAACTCTCGTTCCAGGTTATCAGATGTCCTGTACTGGCCTGTGCTGGGACCAGATACATATATGGTACACATATATATGCTTAGGCAAGACATCTATACACATAAAATAAATTAATGAAAATTAAAATAAAAAGCCAATCAGAGGATACCTCTAGATTTGTAAAAAATTATGAACATTTAAACTGTAGTTTATATAAACCTGGAATTTCTTATAAACAAATTTTGTACATGTACAATTCATGTTGTTAGCTAGATATTTTGTCAATATATGTTCAAAGTTCTTTGCAGGGCCAAATATCCAAAACAAAAACTACAAATGTCATTTGATTTTCTAGATGTTTTTAACTACCTAATGGTGTTTGTGTTCTATGTTTCGTTTCTGTTCCTACACAGATGTTTCGTGTCTCAAGACGCACTCAAATTCTATGTTTAGTTACTTTTAAAGAGAAAGAAAAATTTTTAATTAATTTCTTTTTTGGAAACTGCTTAGGCAATATGTTTAGAAACAGCTTTGGAAGTCAGACATTTGTGGTTTGTTTCTATTTCATTGTTGTCTCTGACTTTACTGTTAGTCGCATTCGTTTGAGGGGGAAATCTCTGATGGATTGTGTATCTCTGTTTGTTCACACTATGGCATCTCTTGTCTTGAGGAAATGCCTTCAGAGCATTGTTCCTTGAAAGCAATTTCCATGGCCTTGCATCAGGGTACCAATAAGCTGAAAGCAAAGAAAGGCGATATCAGGAACACTGTCTGCAGGTGGAGATCTAAAGCTCACACTGAAGATGGAAGGGGCTGCATACTGCTGTAACATAATACCAGACAAAAGCAAAGGAAGAAAACAAGGTACCATAGAAGTTGGACTCTTTAAACACAAGTGACAAGATAAAGACTGTTAGGAAACTATACTGTATCTGGAACACAAGATTTGGGAGAAGTATGCCAGGGTGTATTTTGTCTAAAATCAATGGTATCCTTCTCTCTTCCCTTGCTGTGGACACTCTTGTAAGTGAAGAATACCTCTCTCTTATCTATTGACCTTGGCCTTGGCCATTTAATGCTTTAACCAATGATATATAATTGGAAGTGATAATCTATCAAATCTGGGTCAAGACCTGAAACACCACGTGTTTCTGTTCATTAACTTTGAATGTTTGCCACAAACTATGAGAATAACATGAGAGGTACATTGAGCAAATCTGAACCCAACTCTTAGCCTGAAACCAAAACCTGTAGTCTACCATAGACCTATGCATAAGGAAGAAATGCTTTTTGCAAGCCACCAGGACTGATCCAAGAATGGTTGAAGAACCTGACTGATACATGGATCAGTATCATGAATACCTTCCCATCCACATGTTCTTCCCTCTGATGCTTCCCCTGATACTGACAAAACTTAGAATGAATTGAGGTGATTTGTAGCACTAATTCCTGTAGGCTTCCTGATGCTAATTAGGATAACAAGCCTTGTCTAAGAGCTGCCTGGATGCATAGTAGTACTTTCCTATATGCCTAGAAAGTTTCCTGGTGTCAGTTCAAACAGCACCTAGCATTCACTCAGCGTTCATTGTCTCCTGGGTATTTTATTAGCAACTTAATTAGTATATGTCTCATTTTCCCCCTTGTCTCAAATCTATAATTGAAGAAAATGATAATTGGAAATTAGGTACATCTAGATTTATGAAGCAGAGGGGTGATGACGGTGTCTCTTAGATCTGTCCATGATTCGTAGCTCATGATTCTATCCTTGGATATCATACTTTACTTGAGTCAACTTCAAACCTTGGGATCTTCCCATTGCATATCTTAAGTTTTAAAAACTGGGTAAGTGTGGAAGCCAGACCAAAAGATCAGGGAGACCAATACGAAGAAGACTGCAGGGGGATCTGTGTGGTTCCTGTGCTGATGTTGTGACTATTCCCTGAGCCCTTGGGTAACATGTATGGAATATGCAGAGACTGAGGAAGCAGGCAATGGAAGACTCCATATGTTAGGCCTAGTTTGTGGTTACCTCTGAGGACGAGGATGACCCTCCTTAGCTGGGCTTGGCAGGAGTGGTTGAACAGTGTGATCTTTGGGTTCTTGGGTATTGGGGAGAGGAAGCAGTAGAACCTTGGGTGGAGAAGGGGTTGTCAGATGGTCTGAGGTTACCTGGCACTGAGAACACCCAACTTGATGTTGGTGTGTAGGTAGCCACTGGGGTCAAAGAAGTGGAAATGAAAGTGGAAAGATCTACGGTGGCAGTGGTGGTGGTGATGGTGTGTGTGTTGGTGGGGAAGGAAGTGATACTGTATTTGGAGGTAAAAGTGAGGAGGAGGCCAGTGGTATCAGATATCTCATAGTGACTGTCCTGGCTATGAGTCTTCACATCTGCAAATGTCCTTTGGCATGTTCTTGCT
Source organism: Sigmodon hispidus (assembly GCA_004025045.1). Classification (NCBI taxonomy): domain Eukaryota; kingdom Metazoa; phylum Chordata; class Mammalia; order Rodentia; family Cricetidae; genus Sigmodon; species Sigmodon hispidus. The sequence continues at coordinate 77,026 of PVIH01002561.1, forward strand.
TAAAATATGCGTTCCTCTATGGAACATGTACTTTAAACTAGATTCTTAACTAGATCATGAACTGTTTTCACTCCTATGATTGCTAGTAATGAGGATGGATCTTTATGAGCCACCAATGTCAGTAATCCCACGGGTCCAGCATGATGGTCCTTCAAACCATTTTGAGATATGTTTCTTTTTAAGTTATGTGCATCATATGTGTTTGCCTGTATGTGTATGTATGTATGTATGCATGTATATGTATGCATTTCATATGCATGCCTGGTTCTGGGAGAGTCCAGGAGAGAGCGTCTGATCCCATGGACCTAGAATTACAGATTGTTTCAAGCCATCGTGTAGATGCTGAGGATCCAACCCAGGTCCTCTACAAAAGCAGACAGTTCTCTTAACCACAGAGTCATCTCCCCAGCCCCATGAGCCATTTGAAAAGAGGGTTTTCAGAGTCTTGTTCTTGCAGTTTGGAGTTCTATTTTTAAAAATTAAACTTTAAAGAGAAGAGAAGGGAGGAAAACAAATAAAGATGCTCTCTATGCAAATAATAATCATGTCCAGCAGGTGCTCCATAGCTTAAACTACCTCACCAAACTAAACTAACCATACAGCATGGTTTGTGTGCAGCTTGGGGCTTGGTACAGGGGCCTTCTCTCCAGTACCAGATGTGTGATAAACTTGACTGAAATGTTATACTTAATATATTTCTGTCCACCTACCCGACCCGACATTATCCTCATGATTTCAGGTCATGATGAGAAAGATTGGGTTGGGAATGCTGAGACAGCTTATCTTTGACAGAGGAAAAAGTCAGTGGATGCTGTAAGCAAGATAATATGAAAGCAAGATCACGATGGCACTGTGTCCCTCTGCCACAGTTGTATCAGCATCTTTTTGGGTATCCCTCTGGACTCTGTTGCTTCATGGAGCTCTGCTTTGCTTGGAAAGTCTCCCTGGCTCAGAGACACAGCATATTGTAGGAATTAAATTAGTAGATAATCAATCCTCTTACATGACAGGTAAATCTACAGAATGGATAGGCTAGTGCTCAGCCACAGAGATGCCAGGCCCCAAGGGCAAATCATCCCATTGTTCTGAAGCTAACAGTTGGACGTTAGCATTCGCACATTAGCATTACATGTCGGCATGGCAGATGAAGAAGGAAACTGTGAGGGTGGCACAGGCCCATCTATTTGGAAGTTCTGCTTATTTCCAAATCACCCTTTATTAGCAGCAGACGAGCAAAGTTTAAGCAGAAGGTAGAGAAGACCACTCACAAAAGCCGAGGGTTACGATACTTAGTTATTAACCCTGAGCAAAGTTGGAGGGAAGAGCGGAGCAGTGAGGTGATCTGGGGCTGCTATCCAACTCAGAATCAATGACTTCATCAAGTTGAAAACAAGAATTGAGGCCTGCTCAGCAAAAGATGGATGGCCTAGCGTGTGCAAGGCCCTGAGCTCCATCTCCAGATCCCTGACCCCCAAAGGTGTAATGGACAGAAAAAGAAAGCAGCTTTGGACAGGAGAGGAGATGTAGCATAGTGACAGAGTACTGGCTTAGCATGTGTGAATCCCTGTGTTCAATCCCCAGCATGCTCAGAAACTCAGTTCATTTAAGGAAGTAAATAAGAATACCACCCTGTCTTCCTGAATATGTCTAAAAAGCTAAAAGGTAATTTTCAGGGTACTTGTGTGTATGTGTGTGTGAAGAGGGGGTGTTACCCAACAGGAAAACATTAGGCAAATACATGGTGTGGTACAGCACACCTTTAATTCCTGAAGAGACAGAGACAGAAAGATCTCTGAGTTCAAGGCCAGTCTGCCCTACAGAACTAGTTGAAGGATAGCCAGGGCTATGCAGAGAAACCTTGTTTGGAAGTAGAAAAAAATAGAACAAAGAAAGACAGGAAAGAAAGGAGCCTAATTGATAGCATTTTCTTCTTTAAATGGTGAGCTTATTGAACAGTAGCTATTCAGAAGGGGAAAAGGCCCTAATTCTCATTCAAATAAATAAAGTATTTCTACCCTTAGAGGTATCCCTTGTCCTAAGTTTCATTCAGGAGTAGAGCTTATTTTCACACCTAAAACTTCAAATAATTCCCTAATTCATACACAACTGTGAGGTCTAGCTTGGGAACATGTTATTACGCCTGCCCCAGGGAGTATGTTTCGTCTCCCCACCATTTTGCGTATATGAGTAGATTACCTTTGGGGAAACATGTAGCCTTCCTCTAAACCATATGCATTTTCTCAACAAGTGGTCCATGAGCACAGTAGGGCAGGTCTGCACTTGGGGTCTCCAAAGGCTGGTGACAAGTTGCTCTTCTGTCCACTCCTCTGCTTCTTGCCCAGACAGAGCATCTGAGAGGAGAAGACGGGATGCCATCAGGAATACATGGCACTTGCTGCTACTATTGCTGCTAATTGAGCCCCACTCATGCTCACTGCCATTGTCAGCAACAGCGATTTCACTCAGCCTTTCACCAAGGAAGCTTTGGGATAATTTTATTTTTCATGTGCATTTTAAAATATGGCAGTAAATTTTGAGCTACATTACCTGAATTAGAACATTAGAACTCATTATTTCTTTTCAACAGCAAACTAATGCTCTCTGACAAGGCTCTGTGAGTGTGTGTGTGTTTGTGTGTGTGCCTGTTTTTCCCTGTCTCTTTCCTCTATATCACATGCATGTATATATTTATAATTTCCTTTTTGGTGTGTGGAATTTTAAATGGGGCTAGTGCTTAATGAACCTTTTAATGCAGGAGTGAAAAGTCCACATGTCACCTCTAGCTTTGCTGTTGTTAGTCACTCCTAAGTGTCACAGAGGCTATCTGGCTGGGTGACCTGTCCCATATTTTATTTAGGACTCTTGATTCATTCCTCACACCTACCCAGCTTTTGTTTTTGTTCTTGACATGGTTCAAGAAGTTGCCTTCAGCCCTCCTTTGGGGGAAGGTTTATAATGTGAATGCACAGTTGCTATTGTTCTCTACAAAATACCTACCAATCTGTCTGTGGACTCTGTTGGACTTGCTATTCCCTGTAGGAGAAAGGTGTAGCCCACATTTTATGATTGTGCTCAGTATTGGAATAAAGGATGAGCCTATAACTCATACTGTCTATCTTTCCACTGTGAATACAGCTGCTACTATGTGGCCTTCATAGTCTATTGTGAGGAGAAAGTCATAGCATTAGAACGCTCTTTCATGCATAGAGATTGACAGCTAATGTTCTTAGATATACCATTTCCACATAGTCTATGAGACATGTCATAGCGAGGATACTTTTGGTTTACAATAGGTGTTAGGATATGTACATGTGCATCAGTCAACTGAGATGCTATAACAAAATGCCTCAAACTCAAGAGGCCAAGTAAGCATGACTTCATTGTAATAAGTATTTTTTGGCTTAGACTAGCTTCAAGATCTGGACCCACCCACAGCTGCTTCATTCTATATAGCCTTGAGGTCCAGACCAGCAATCCCAAAGTTCCAAAGAAACACATAGAAGCTCACATTAATTTTATGCTGATGGGCCTATAGCTCAGGCATATAACTTGTGAACTCTTAACTCTTAAACTAACCCATGATTAGCCAACTGGCTTAGTAACTTTTCTCAAAGCAGCATTTTCATCTTCTTTCCTCTGCATCTGCCGGCATCTCTCTTTGATTCTTCCTCTTCCCAGAGTTTTCTTAGTCTGGTAGCCCCACCTACACTTCCTGTCTGCCTTCTGGCCAATCAGCATTTTATTAAACCACTAGGAGGGACAAATATTTATTATGTACCAGAATATAATCCCACAGTACTTCATTTTCTTACAGTGCTAGAACTGGAAGATTAGAATGCTAGTAGAATTTAGTCCAGACACTGGCTCTCTAACTGGCATTATAAATAACTACCCCATTGCTGCTTATGTTCTCTTCTCATGTCTACATATGGATGAAAACAAAAGGAATATCTCTTCCTGTTCTTATAAGCCACAGCCCTCTTGGATCAAGGCTTCACTTAATCTTAATGATTTCCTTTGGCTGACACAGACACATGATCTTTTAATATTTCAATAAGTGGAATTTGTGTAGGACACATTTCAGCCAATAATGGAGATTTATATTTTAGAAAATAATTGACAAGGCTTTCACTGAATATTTATTTCCTGAATATAGAGAAGAAAGAAGACCATGCATTCTTCCTGGGGAGGATGAGGCTCCTGAATTTGGCAATCCTATAGCACAGAGTAAAGCTATGGTGGAGAGAGGTATGGAGGCCCAAGGAAGTATTCAAGGTTCAGTTTAGTATGGATAATATAAGAGGCTTCAGGTCATTGTTAACTTGAGAGGACATCAGGACAGTCCTAGTAGATAGGACAGCCACAAGGAAGTCTCTGCACAGCCCCAGCTCAGCAGAAGGATGCCTGGTGCAGAAGTAAGCCTTTAAGCCCTTTCATTTGGATGACCCCAGACTCAACTCTCCTAATCCCCTCCAACTCCCTTGGCAAATCTGGATGTCAAGGCTGAGGTTTAGATCCTGGAATCTGTCACTGGGATCAGGCTTCTCTCGGCCACAAAGCAGAGTAGAAAAGTCTGGGAAGTGAAGTAGGGAGCTTATTAACCGTGTCCAAAGAATATTATCTCATCTTTAGAAGGGCTTTGAAACTTAAGGTGGAGATAGCAGATCTTGAGATAATTACAGAACAGCCAAGTGCTGAATTACACAAAGCTACATTTTTTTTAAAAAAAAAATGTATCTGCTAAGTATAATGTGTAAAAAAATGAGCCTGATATCTACATGCATTCTAATTTTTAGTTATGGGCTGTTTGGGAAAAGATTTAGTTACAAAGGATTCGTTCCTTCCTTGTATTGAGAAAAATTTCATGGCCAACTTACAACTTGTCCTTAGATGAGAGAGGCCGAACAGGAAGACCAGGGATTGTATTTGTGCAAATGAAATGTGCAGTGGGCAGTGAACAGCCCCGGGAAGAAGGAATTCCCCCTTTCTCTCCCTCTGCCTCTCCTTCTTCTCCCAAGCACTGTGGGATTAATGCGCAACTTTGTTCATATAACTGCTACAAACAGTTCACTGTGTAGGCCAAACACTCTCTAATGCAGTAAAATTAAGAAATAATACACTTTGAAAGTGATTTATGAGTGCGGTTAAACTGCCAGATTTACAAAGAAATAGTTCAGATCTTGGGAAGCCTCAGGAGTCACGTCAAAAATGAACTTGACCATGATTTAAACTGCTACTTTTCTTACATGACATTTAATATGTGTACTTTAGAGGCCCATATGTCTTTAATAAAATAGCATTAAGTTTTAAATATGATATGAATGCAGCCAGTTTTTAAATTCATAACCTTTTCCACAACTCCAAAATGCTAACCAATAAGGGAGTCATACACGCAATAAAACATAAACCTTAGAAAATAGCTTTTTATTAAAATGGTTAGGCAGTTGGCAGCTGGGTTGCAGTGTAATAAATACTTACAGCACTGTGGGTTTATCGGACGTTGTTTACCCTGCTAGCAACTGGGACCAGACAACTAATTATAGACCCTGTCCAAAAGTACTCTGTGCTCAGTCCCCAAAGTGTGTCAGAGAGGGAGATTAGCTGTGCTGAGACCAGTATTCAGATCCTTGGCCAGCAGTTAAAGGTGACCTTGGACAAGCCCCCCCCCCCCGCCTCCCCAATTCTCTGACTTTGAGCTGTGTCATGGCGGAGACAGTACCATCTACCAAATGGCTGTATGTTAATAATAAAAAAGATAATCCATGGTAGTGGTACAGTTAAAAAGCAAACCATTGGTGGAGCTGGAGAGGTGAATGGTGGTTAAGAGCACTAGCTGAGCAATAATAAAGACTGGACTTCAAGTCTCAGTACCCATCTATGGAGCCAGATGCTCCACAAATGCCTCAAGCTTCAGCCCTGTGGGACATGATGCAAGCACAGGTATGCCATACCCGCATAAGCACATTTACCCATGTACATGTGTGTGTGATAATCTATTCTGAGTTCCAGAAGCATTTAGGGTTCAATGTCATCTTTGTGAAATGACTTAAAGGCTCTGAGCCACACTCATCTCACAAAGGCACCAACATGTTACAAATGCTTGGCTCACAAGCATTCAACTCAGTCCCTACTTGCTCCTAGAGATGGATGTACACTGCTCCACACTGCCTTTGCTTTGTCTTTGTGTTTAGAGGCTGTTACCATAAGAGAGCTTTCAATGCTATGGCTGCTATTCCTGTGTATCTCACACTGTGTCTGAAAGGGGCAACTCTGACATAGAGGTCCTCAGATTCTGGGTCCTCGCACACCAGTGCGTAACATGCTTTGCCCTGTCTCCCCGGAACAGCTGGCCTGGGGATGTTCTGGCAGGGTTTGTCCACACAGCTAGTTAATAATAATAGTATTTAATAATAACCCACAAGTAATACCAGTTTTTGGACAGATTTCTAAATTTTCTAAAATGTGACTTAGGAGTTATAATTCAGCCTGCCTTTGAACCTGGATGCACAGATATCTGTGTGTTAATCAAAGAGTAAAAGGCCAAGGAACCATGTTATTTCATTTTATTTTTATACATTTTCAAAACAGTGGTATGATCCTATTAAACTATATTATGGTGGTTTGGATGAAAATGACCCCCATAGGCTCATAGGGATGGCATTATTTAAAAAATTAGCACACATGGCCTTGTTAGAATATAGCCTTATTGGAGGAAGTGTGTTGCTGGGGGTGGGCTTTGAGGTTTCAGGAGCTCAAGACATACCCGGTGTCTCTGTCTTCCTTCTGCCTGCTTATCCAGGTGTAGAACTCTCAGCTAACTCTCCAGCACCATATCTGCCTGCATGTTGTCATGGTGCCCACCATGACATTAATGGACTAAACCTCTGACACTGTAAGCCAGCCCCAATTAACTGTTTTTCTTTATAGCAGTTGTTTTCCTTGGTCATGGTGGGTTTTTTTCTTTTTACAACAATAAGCCCCAAGACAAATATTAACAAAGAAAATCATTCCTCTTGCCACAGATTTTTTTATATTGAAAACTATACCTTCCAACTAATATTTTTCTTGCTTTCTCTATATTTTTCAAATTATTCCTATCACAAACTGTGTAGTTCTCTGTTAGATTTATTCTGAGTACCATCACTTACCACACTGTTTCCCCTATTTCTGGGTTTTTATAACTTCTCCATCCTTATTGAAATGCAGGTGTGATCCTATGAACTTGAGGTGCTAGCTTGAATTTCAAGGTGGCACTTTTGAAGTGGATGTTCTCTTCCAGATGAGACATTGCATCCAACCAGACCTGAAAGAAATGGGTCTAGACTTATGTTTAATACTTCAGGACCATCTTTGGAATGGATTTTCTAGCGTCTGTATTGGTCAGTATGGCTCTGCATCAATGGCGTAGGCTCTGTAGGTGTTTCTTATAAAGCACACATTGACCTGCTAAGCTGTAGTCCAAGGGAATTATGGGTTCCCCTGAGCATCCCGAAAATTATTAACAGCATGAAGTCTTGATCAGTGTGAATGTGCCTTCAGACTGTTAGCCAAATCTTTGCATAATACCAATCATTCTACCTATAAAAGCACAAATATGTTATTGTTCTCAATAGGCAATTTAATGCAGCTTTGGGGAGAAAAAAAGAAAAAGAAGATTACAGGCTGGCTGATCTTGCTTTTATTTCCCTTAAATCTCTCCACACTTCTCAGGGGTTGTACTTGTTTAAACATTGTTTGTAACTGTGCAGCCTGTGTGATTTGGAAAGCAAATCAAGCTAAATACAAAGTCTTCATCGTGTGCTGTTTTTAAAGGATTTCATGCATTTATTCCAAATATATATTTCTCCCCGAGTAGTTCTGAACCTATAATCTTTTCCTTGTTACATTTCTTTTGGCGGGGAGGGGGGCCAAGAAGGTGACTTGGTTGGGAGTGGAAAACTCCTATTCAGAGCTACCTCCTCCGTGTGCAGTTTTATTCTCAGCAGCCCTATTAGGGCTAATTATTTTCAGGTTTCTATCAAAGGGGGATATTTGAGCTGACAAAAAAAAATGCATTATTTGGAAGAAAAGTGGCCTGTTTAAATAAGAAAGGGAGCATCATTATCTATACCTTCCCTTCTCCGCCTAGTTACTAGCCTGTGTAGGTAACAGGGGCTAAAGGACCCTTAGGAGTCTGTAAGGCAGAGAAGGTTCCCGGAGGCTGTATATGCTAAGATGCCTGATACCTCAAGAAGGGAAAATGTATTCTCTTTTTGCCACAGCCCACCTGGATCACTCATTGGGAAATTGGTAATTGTCTAAAATTTGATGACCGAGGACGTGTGCTAGAAAGATTGTTAATTGATATGTTGAATGTATTAGTTAGCAAAGTCTATCTACTCAAAAAAAATGAAAACAACAACAAAAAACCTTCCTTGGATCTTGGCAGAATGGTCGACTCCAGTCCACTGGAAATTCCTAGGTGGAGAGTAAGGGGTATATCTGATCAGTCAGGGCTCCAGGCTCTTTCCATACAGTGACCATGCATTTTTCTTGTTCTGTGAAATCCTTCACTGGACTCTGCTTGTTGGTGGAGCAAGATTGAGGGCATGGAGGATTGTGCGAGATTGATTCATGGGCCTTGTCTTAAATGACATGTTTCACTTCTCCCTATCTCCTATGGTCCAGAATTTAGGGATGTAAGCATTCTTAACTGAAGAAGGAAACAAGACTGGAAAGTGTGACTGATGGGATTTAATCTGTCTTTCCCCCAAACTTCAGTGCTGAAACTTGCACTCCTGGGACCTCAGGATGGGACTGGGTTTAGTTATAGGACATCAGGATGGGACTGTGTTTAGGTATAGGACCTCAGGATAGGAGTGTGTTTAGCTAGGAGACCTTTAAAGACTAGAGAGAGTTCAAATAAGGCTGTAAGGATGAAACTAACCCAGTCTATCATGTGTCCTGATATGCAGGGAGATTAAGGCACACAAAGCAACACTAGGATCTCACAGGTACAGAGGGACAAACACTGGCAAAAGCAGAAAGAGAATAATGCCTTGATATTGAATGTGTGGTTCTGGAGACAGGAGAAAAAAACTTGTGTTAATCATCCAATTTGTGGTGTTTTGCTGTGAGTCCTAGCAAATGAATGTGATAGCTGCACCTAGTCTCTCGAAGCAAAAGTGAACATGTTTGGTGAACTCTGCCCCTGCCCACACCCCAGTACTCAAGTGATGCTCCACTCCAGCAGCCACCTTACTGGGAATCATGGGTGAGTCACATGTCTCCTTTAGGCCTCACCTTGCCTACATATTGCTTGGGCAAAAGCTCTGGGCTTATTGAGCTCTGAGAATTCATCCATGGCTAAGTGGTCTGGCCTCTGCATAGACCTTCACTCAACATCAGGGTCCTCTCTGCACCCCTCAGTGATACCTGAAGAATTTTCCCTGGGGACTGTGCAGGAAATGCCATGGTGATGTGCTGAAAGATATAGATTTTAGGGGTTTTCAACCTGCTTCCACACTCTGGTAAACTTACTTTCCATGGGATTCTGGGATGGTAATCCCACTAACATTCTTCTTTTGGCTCAAGCTTGCTTTGGCTCTCTGCAGTCTCTCCTAGTGTCACATGTACTCTAGGATTATCTACTATTTCTGTGAAGAATGACAAACCCACAGCCAGAAGAATCCTAAGTAGTGAAAAACTCAAGAAATGACACTAAAATCGGGAATGAGACCCAGCTGCTCATTATCACAGTGCATCTTTGACATAGTACAGGAAGGACTAACTGGAGCAGAAAGGCAAAAGAAAACCATGAAAGGGGTACAAATAAGAAAAAAAAAAGATGAAGTTATCCCTATCTGCAGATGATATGATATGATACAGTAAGAATCCCAAAACTTCCAGCAGAAAACTTCTAGAAACATTTGACAGCTTCATCAAAATGGCAGGTCACCAAGCATGAAGGAAGAGGTCATGAACATACTCTAATTTGTAATAGCTGTGAAGACAACATAGTATCTCGGAACAAACCTAACCAAAGAGGTGAAAGACCTCTACAATGATGGCTTCAAATTTCTAAAGACTGAGAAAGGTACTAGACAATATGTTCATAGATTGGTAGATTTAATATTGTGAAAATGACCAGGCTACCAAAAGCACTTTACAGATTCAATGCAAACCCAATCAAAATACCCACAACATTCTTCACAGAAAAAAAAAAAATCTAAAGTTCATATGTAACCAGAAAAGACCCTGGATAGCCAAAACATCTTAAGCAAAAAGAATAATACTTAAGGTATTATATTTCCAGACTTCAAATATATCATAGAGCTACAGTAATCAAAACAATAGGCTACTGGCACAAAAACAGACATAATAGAATAAAATAGAAGACCAAACATGAGTTCTCCTAACCAAAACTGTTGAATATTTGACAAGGAGAAAAAATACACACCCAGGAAAGAAGGGAGAATCTTTAGCAAATGGTTCTGGGACAACAGGATGTACACATGTAGAAGTAAGACATTAGACCCATATCTACCATCCTACATAAAAATTAGATCCAGGTGCATCAATACCAAGTGGATGAAATCTGAAACACTAAAACTGCTAGAAGAAAACAAACAGTTCCTACAACATGTAGGTGTGAGAAAGGACTATCCAAAGAGGACTTTATTTGCTAAGGAATTAAGGCCAAATAATAGGGACTTCATAAAATTAAAATGCTTCTGTACTGCTAAGGAATTTACTTTTTAAAATCATCATCCTGTGAATCCTGCATGAAAAGATGAAAAAATACTAAATTTGGAAAGCATTTTTGGGAACACTATAGCATCAGTTCCTCAGGATTCTGTTCAGAGAACTGAGGACCTGTACGTAGTACCTTATTTTAGAGCTGATGATGTTTTCCAGACAAATACAGGTGTCTGCATTAGGACTGGATATATTGCCTCCAAATGTTCCTGAATATGCCCAATGGAGATTGTGTTGGCTTGCCCTAGTCTGGGACCCAGCTTATTCTTCCTTATGCTCCATGTCACCCAGAATTCTTTTTGAGTCATGGAAGGTACTGACATTCCCTTGAAGTAATTTGTACCCTTATGTGTTCAGTTTGCTTCAGTTTCCAAATTTCAAACCACTAGAGCTTGGTTCTAAATATTGCAGCAAAGTGTCCTATGTGCCCCAGTGACCCCAAAGCATAGGTTGGGGGGAGGGAGGGTGGAGTAGAAGGAACATTCTGGTTCTGTAGGCCATTCTTTAGTATCAGAGCCTGACTTCATCCCTCTTTCAGAAGCCCATGGCAACCAGAAGCTTCTTCAAGAGAGAGGAAAAATGATATTTTATATCATTTTTATTCAAAACAAGCTTTGTAGCAGGGTGAACTTTTGAGATGCTCCAGACAGGAGAAGGTCTTCAAGTCATAAGAAAATGACAGCGAGTTCAGATTTTCTACTCTCTCGTTCCCGTAGGGCAGGTTATCTGTCTTTGTCATGGCTAATAGCAATTTATGCTATCCATGACCACTGGAAGGAAAAAATCATATTTAAAAAATGAACTGAGACAGATTCCTTCTCTATTTGGAACAAGCTCATGCTGTGCAGAAGGAAGTAGAATGTTCAAGGTCATTGTTTTCTAGTCTTTACTGGGAGGTTGTCATTTATTTATGACCTTATTATTTAGATTTCAAACTTAGAAGACATTCTTCTGGTACTTTTAAAGAGAAAGAGACTTTGGATGCTTGAGGTTAAAAGGAGCTTCTTAAGATCTTCCAGTTTTTGGGAAATGGGGTATATCTTAGCTTATCAAGCTTCAATAATGCTGTCATCCAGAGAGCAAGGTAGAAAGCATCCATCCTTCCACTCACCACCCACCCATCATCCATCAATCTATCTATTCATTCATTTATCCATCCATCTATATATAGTGAAAAGCAGGCATTATCACCTTGACCTAGAAAGCATGGCCTTTGGGCCTTGAGGCCCCAATGTTAGGGGTGTGATCAGAGGGCCAATTTAAGATGGGGTACACACCAGCTGGCTTCCTGTTTTTTCTCTTGTGATCTTGGATGGAGGACCTGACCAGTTGAACTTTAGCTGCAAGCAACCACAAGACTGTTTAATGTCTTATATCAGTGAGTGTTTCTCTAGAAACTCCTTAATAAATATTAGCCTTTTTAATCAGTTGCCAGTGATTATTAATACTAACTATATGTGGCACCCAATGATTCATCCATCCATGCATCCATTCATTCTTATAAATACCCAGCCTTAGTTTTGCTTATTTCGAGCCAGTTTTTATAACTTAAGTAATCTTGTTTCTCTTTAACTTCATTTTGACTCTGTGCTTTTGACCTTTGTTTATTGTATATGTCTTTCTTTCCTTCTCACTCTGTGGCTGACTGTGTGGCTGTGTGGCTGGCCCCTGCTGTCCTCCTCTCCTTCTCTTCATTCCCTGTCCCCTTCTCTAGATTTCTGTTTTATCATCTCTGCCTGCCAGTCCAGGCTGTTTCCCTCTTCTGCCTGGGTATTGGCTGTTCAGCTCTTTATTAGACTAGACAGGTGTTTTAGGCAGGCAAAGTAGCACAGCTTCACAGAATTAAAGAAATGCAACATAAAAGAATGCAACACGGGGGCTGGAGAGATGGCTCAGCGGTTAAGAGCACCGTCTGCTCTTCCAGGGGATCCGGGTTCGATTCCCAGCACTCACATGGCAGCTAACAACTGTCTGTAGTTCCAGTTCCAGGCAAACACCAAGGCAAATAAATAAAGTTTAAAAAAAAAAAAAGAATGCAACACATCTTTGCATCATTAAACAAATATTCCACAGCATAAACAAATGTAATACATCCTAAACTAATATTCTACAGCAGGTATTTAATGAAGACTAGCTGGGACATCTATCCTCATGGACAACTACCGAGTTCATGCACCTTCCACTGGTACACAAACATTCTAATAAATCTCCTTTGTATGTATAAATTTTATTTGTTCCATTCTCTAGAGACCCTGAATAATACATGGCTTGCAATAGTGAACTATCCCTGCAGTTAGGTGGAAGGTTTGTTGTTGATTCTTTGATGGTTGGAAATATCATCTCATCTCTTGTGATTTCAATAACTAATGTCCTTCCAAAGATGTATGTATTGAAGGTTTGGTACCAAACTTCTCAGTGATTGAATCATGAACACTTTTGCCATGTTCAATGGATTAAACCATTGATAGACTTATAATGAATAGACTGTTGGAAGTTGGTGGAGACTGTGGAAGGAGGGGCCTGATTGTATGAAGGGGATCATGGAGAGGTTGGTGTTTGGGTCCATTCCTTGTTCTAGGCTCTTCCTTTGTCTTTTTCTTCTGCTTCCCAGCCACCATGACAAGAGCCATTTTGCTCTGCTACACTTCTCTCCCATGATGCTCTGGACAACCACAGACCCACAGGGGTGAGAACAGACAACCATGGACTGAAGGCTATAAAACCTTTAGCCAAACTGAAACTTTTCTCCTTTAAGCTGTTTCATATAAAGTATTTTTATCACAGTCATTTATCAAAACTAACATATAATAAGAAAAAGAAAATTCTGATAAAAATATCTAAGTTAAGACCTGCAGTTGTGGTCCCCCCCTTTAATCCCTGCACCCATAGGCAGAGGCAGGGGAATCCCTATAAGTTCAAGGAGGCCAACTTGATCTATAAAATGTGTTCTAAGACAGTCAGATCTATTACATGGAGAAAACTTGTTTTTAAAGACCCAAACAAACAAACAAACAAACAAACAAAAAGAAAAACAAAACCCTAGCCCAAAAACTGTAAGTCAAAGTTTCTCAAGAACCAGGAGAAGAAAGGATAATACTGGGTAAAGGATAGAAAATATAATCCAGCATATTGAAAGATAGGAGCCAAACTACATCTCAGCTCAATCATTTGGTTATAATCGTTTGGTTATAATAGAGGATAGAGTTTGTGTGTGTGTGTGTGTGTGTGTGTGTGTGTGTGTGTGTGTCCCAGAAAAGTCAATGGAGTCTTCTTTTAATAATAAGGGAAAAGACCTCTGTTTTGCAAATGTATTTTAGTTGCATTTATCCTCATGTGGGAGGATAGCATGGATTTCACAGCACAGTCTTCTGCCTAGGGTTCCCATGCTCATCAGTGCCAATTTTGAGTTTTCTGTGTCTCCTCACTTTCTTTCCCAACCTCCAGTGTTGTCTCTGATTTATCTAAGTCCATATGTCTCTCAAGTCCTTCCTCCTCATTCTGTTCTTCTCGTGTGATAGTCCTTACTACCCAATATCTTCACTACTCTTTCCATTCCTAGGAAATACACTTAGTATCCTTTCCTCCATCAGTCCTTCAGACTCCTAGTTAGATCTTGTTTTCTAGGACCCTCTTCCCAAAGTTGGGGCTTCTGTAATTCTCCTGATTGAGTTTGTTATAAACTATATTATATATATATGTATATATAAAACACAAATTTATATGTGTACTACACTAGAAAACATGATACAGCACATAACAGTGTATGCGTGTGTGTGTGTGTGTGTGTGTGTGTGTGTGTGTGTGTGTGTGTCTTACCCACAAGCCAGACTTAGAGATGCTTCTACACTAACAGTTCTCATCTTTTCTGTCACTGAGTTACCCTGGAAAGACTGCTTTTCTTCTTGTGGCCTATCAGCAGGGAAGACCTCATTCTCTAGGGCTCAGTTCTCCCACAACTGAGCTTCTGAAAATATGTACAAGACAATGGCCAGCCTTGGGCCAGAAGGCGACTCTGCGATTTATTTGGATGTTTGCTAGAGGTCATACCACAAGGCCACTGTCCCCATATCAGCTTTGTCTCAGGAGCTGACTCATGTTTTTCATCTAAATCATAGTGAGTTACCCATTATAAACACCTTGTAAAACTCAAAAGGCTTTATGGCTGTTATTAGCTACTGCACTCGTGATTTACTGGCAATCTCAGGCTGATGTGTGGATGAGTGTGCCCAGGGCACCATTTGTCCCATCTACATGAGTCAGAGCAGAGAATAGCTGTGCTCTGGAAAGCAACTGCTTCTTCCAGAGGCCTGTGACATGTCAGAGTTTGCTCATGTTTTAAATAAGCAGATCAGTGTTTCCCCTCTTTGCATGAGGTGGGCCTTCCCAGCATAGTACCTCTATCTGAGAATCCTTGGTGGGAAAAGTATTTGGAGCAGCCATCTCACTTTCTCTGGTTTTAGTAAGGTCTTCCTTATCTATAAGAGAGAGAGGGAGATAGAAAGCAGAGAGATAAATGTCTGGTGTGGTAATACCCCTATGCTTCCCAGTGGTCAGCACCAGAATTTTGCATATGTCTCTGGTTCGTAGCATTCACATTCACACCCCTCCCTTCTCCGCCCCCTCCAAGTGAAAGCATCACCAGTTGATTGCTTGTGTATGGTGTGTGTTCTTATAAGATCAGATAACCATAAATCAATCATGCGTTACAGAAGACACATATTTTGATTAGATTGTTTTTCACTTTCTTTTTAATCCCACTAATGGTCTAAGGTAGGACCAATGACAGCTCATCTCTCCTGAGGTTACTCTGCTATTTTAGGTTTGAGAGAAGGACTATGCACAATTTAGAATTAGGTTTGTAGTTTATTTGAATGGGAAACTGTATGAACAGAAACACACCTGTTATGTGCAATATGTAGCTATATATACATATATGATTACTAGATAAGCACATTTGTGTTTGCATGTTAATGTGTGCATATGCATACATGCATACATGTTATACAATATAATGTGTCATACTTCACTTCTCATCTTCTAAACAGTTGTACCAATTTTGGCCTCAGTCATCAAAGCAAGAAAACAAAGATATATGCCTGTCATCATTAGTGCCTTGCCCATGAACTTAGGGTTGGGCAGGTTAGGGGGAAGTAGCTTGCGCATCACCATGTCTCAAAGAAAACCTATTCTGGCAGTTCCCATTAGGTGTTTATTGCTTACCTAGAATTGATTTGGCAAGCACGTGTTAGGAGGTTACAGGTAACAAAAAATAAATGAGATCAAATTTCATAGAAATCAGAGAAATGTAAATTGGTATGAGAATAAATGATCACTTTGTGCTTACCAGACTGGAATAATTACAAAAGTGGACCATAGCAAGCATTATAGATGTTGTGGGGGGCCATGCTTGGCTGGATGAAGCAGCAATTCTGGAGTACAGGCTGGCTTCACTGAGTTGAATTAATATACTCATACCCCCTGACCCTGCAATTTCACTCCTAGATATATAGCCCAATGAAATTCTCACATAGGTCCATGAGGAGGTGTGTATGAGGGTTTTCATTAAAGTATTATTTGTAGCACTGGAAAACTGAAGGCCACCTTGAATAGAGGGAAACACTGGGAGACGGGAGGGAAAATGTGGTGGATACCTTGGAGTACAGTACAGCTGTTCGTAGTAAGGTTCTGGTGGTTACATGGCATCCTGGACTGATTGTATTGATTATATTTTCTTTATTTTGATATTCTGTCATCTGGGACTTTGTTGATCAGGCTATCCTTCCTAGAGCTCAGTAATTCTAGGATATTGCAAATGAGTCACCCAGGAATGTGCCTTTCAAACATGGGCTAACCAATGCAGAGCCTGTCTAGTTCTAGGAGACATATTTCTTTATAGCAATCCTCCCAGGGCTACCCCTACACCTCAAAGCCCACTGAAATGATTCAAGCTGCTCAATCCCAGGCCTATTTACATTACCTTACTTTGTTGTTGATTCCTGCAAAAACCACTGCAAAGGCTCTAGCCTCCCTCTGCCTCATTACTGCCTTGGTTCTTCCCTGGGTGATGTGCATAGCAAGGCATGCCCAGTCCTTTCTAGAACCAAGTCCTCAATGTCTCAGTGGCTGACATCTCCATCTCTTAGTCTGTTGGCTTCACTATACTTTAACAATAATAAAACCTACATTTTATAACACAGATGCAAAAAAAAGATCACTTACTGTTAAAACTGAGAAACGGAATACTCAATGCATTACCTATCTTAAGACTCATGGAAATGGGAGAAAGAGGAGAGGCGCTGAGTTTGGGGTACTTGCTAGTCTTGCAGAGGACCCTCAATTGTTTCCCAGCACCCACGCCCTGCAGTTCATAACCACTTGTGACTCCAGCTCCGGGGAAACTGATATCCCCTCTGGCCTTTGTGGACATTATCCTTGTGTACAGACACACATACACATAAATAAAAGATGATAAAAATTTTTACAAAAAAACCCTTCATAGACACAAAGCCAAAGGCATCCCTTTCAAAGACTCATTTTAACATCAGAATAGGTAGCTGAGTAACTGTGTTTGGTTCAGGGCTTCCTCTAGATGCCCTGTGACTTCCCAGTCCTGCAGTAGGTAAAGTTCATTGGTAGGCAGACTGTTCTCAGAGAGCCTACCTTTTTTTAAAAAATCCATTTCTTCAGCATATCCCAAAGTGGAGTCAATGGAGGATTGTTGTATTTTTTATTTTATTGTTTGTTCTTGTGTCTGTGCAGGTTCACAAGCGTATGGGATTAGAGGTTGGCACCTGGCATCTTCCTTAATAACTCTCTACCTTATCCACTGAGACAGATTCTCTCACTGAGTCTGAAACTCCTCAATTCAGCTGGATTGTCTGACCAGCATGCTCCAGGATCTCCCTGGCTCTGCATCTGTGGCACTAGGCTTACAGGTGCATGCTGCCATGCCTGGCTTTTTACGAGGGTGCTGGGCATCCAAACTCAGGTCTGCATGTTTACACAGCAAGCACTTTGCTGATTGACCCATTGCTCCTCCACGTCTGTTTTTGTTGTTGTTGTGTTGTTTTGTTTTAACATTTACCTAATAAGTTCCTCAAATTAAATAAAGTCAGGTGTGGGATGCCCTGTGTTCGTCTTTGGGACACTGGATAATTAAAGACCATATGTTTGGTGGGCAAAGAAGTGGACTGGATGTTGTTTCCTACTCTCATCTGAGAACATAGCATCCTCCCTGGTAACTGGCCACCTTAAGAAGGAGAGGTGCTGTGGTGGACCTTGAGTCACTGAACACTGAAGTCATTCTGCCTTACAGAGGACTTGGGTGTGCTAGGCTGTTGAGTAGAGGGAAGGCCAGCTGCTCAAGGAGACAGGAAGAACAGGGGCTTGGTGGGACAGGAACCCTTCCTTTAGACATCACTTGCTTTCTTTGAATGGAGAAGGCTCAGCTTATTAGGAATCCTATGTTTGTCAAACCTGCCAAGATGAGATTCAAGACACTGGTTTTCAATTTTTTATTACATTTTAGTTGTTTATTTATTATTTATCCAATGTGGCTCCTGGGAATTAAATCAGGCTTCAAGGCAGGGCCCTTCACCCACTAAGCCATTTTACTACCAGCCCATTTTTTTATTTGTGCGTGTGTGCATGTGTGTGCCTGTGTGAGTGGGTACAAATGTGTGTACATGTGTGAGTGAGTGCGTGCATGTGTGTGTGTGTGCGGTGTGCATGTGTATGTATTTAATGCCACATCATGCCTCTGAAGGACAGAGAATAGCTTTCAGGTGGTTCATCAGCTTCTGGGTGATTCTCATGTCTCCAGCTCTCATCTCTCTGTAGGGTCTGAGATTACAGATATGCCACCACATATGGCTTTTCCACTTGGCTTTTAGGATCTAAACTCAGATCTTAGCCATCACAGCAGATACTGCTGAACCATCTCATTGACTAAAATGAACTTTCAAAAATCACTGTGACCTTTGTCAAGTACTTTGATTCTTTCAGTTTGGTCTTCTTTTCAGCCAAACATAAGCTGAGTTTAACATTACAGGTTTAAGGTAAAGACTAGAAATATATTCAAGGTACTGACCTTCACATAATAGCAACTTAGTAACAAGCTGTCCTTGTCAGTATCTAAGTAATGGGCATCTTCTTATATCTTTTATGAGACTTACACAGGCTTTCTTCGGTCTTAACTAAACAAACGTGGAAGTGTCTTTGTCAAGGTCACAGAGTTTATTACTAGCAGAGCTGGGACTAGAATCCGCTTTTCATGGGTCTTGGCTCAATGTCGTTTTCATTACACTGCACCAAGGATCCTTTGGCTTATTCCATGAAGAAGGGAATCCATCCAAAGCCCTTTCAGTGCACTGAATGGACTTCGTCACTGCAGCCTTACAGAGGCATGTGACACAATCCAGAGGCCACAGGGTGCCACCGGGATTGTTCTATCTATTGTGTTCTGCATCTTTGTTAATAACCTACAAAAGGTTGTAAAGAATATGCTAATTAAATCTGTAGATTGCCCTAAATAGAGAGAGGTATTATAAACCCTACCAATGACAGAGATGTGACATAAAGGGACCTGGAGCTGTCAGGCATATGGACAGGAAATCACTAGATGAGAGTCAGCTGCAGTAAATGCATCCTAATACATCTGGGGACGAATAATCTGAAACACAGATATTCAATGGGAGGAAGATATTTGGAAGGCAGTAAATGCTGGAGGGGACCTGAGGGACAGTGGACAACAAATTAGATATGGGTTTTCATTGTGTTAGGCCAACAGAAATTGGTAATGCAATCTCGAGCTGTGTTTTCCCCCAGTCCCTGGAGCAGCTGGGAGGAGGAAGCCAAGTCTGTTTGTCCTACTCACTCCTGAAGAATGGCCTTACTGGGGCTGGATTGCAAGTGGGGGTCACTTATCTGCTTCATGGCTCCTAGCCTATAGGGGTGGCAATGTTCTCTGTTCTTTAAGCCTTCCTGGTACCCCGTGTTCTTAAAGAGAGGTTTGTTGTCCTGCCTACCATTACTATGCTAGGGACTATGGTGATGATTGGCTATCCAAGCTATTGGGGAATACCCCAAGGAGGAATATCCTTTAGGAATGTTCTATTCTTCTGCAGGGAAGGCTTGGTTTCTAGTATTCATTTTCATGTGACCCAAAAATTGACCATCTCTCCTAAATCCCTTGTCCCCATTCTTTTCTTCATAAGGAAGAGTTCACCTGAAGATATCCTGTCTGTGGACAAAAGGTACAAGCCAGTGAGAGACTGTCTGAAGATCAACAACAGAATAGTAAACAGACACTGTAGATGATAGAAAACAGCATCTAGATTTAGCCTCTAGACTCTGCAGTCCTGCACATGCTCCTGTCAAACACAGTCAAACACACACATGCACACACACACACACACACACACACACACACACACACACACACCATACAGAATAATGTAAGTGTGGTGGAGGGGGTCCTTGATGTTTTTGAAACCATATTACCATATTTTCTTAGCAGGCCCTTGTCTAGATCAGAGTGCTCCTTTGTAAGGGGGGCCTGCCAGAAGGGTGAGTTTTATTAGGCACCCCTCCAAACTTTCAGAAAGGAGACTTGCTCTGGCTCACCCATTCTAACTTTCCTCGCAGAGACTGCCTCACCTTTCAAGAAACCCTTCATGGGGTTCTTGGGAGTGGCTCTGCTAATGGGGCTGGCAAAAATCAAAAGCTATTTGCAAGGCAGAGAAACTTCTCAGCCTGTTTCTCCTACAAGTTCTGATGTCTTCCAATCACAATGGTCCTATTGCACTGTCAGGGCTTGCATTCAGAGTTGTTTGGCTTAGGTCATGGCCACAGGACAACTACAAACAAGTGACCAAGTTGAAAGCTGCTCCTTGAACATCTTTGGAATACCTTCTCTTCCTACTGTGTGGCCATGTACCCATGTGTTTGTGTGGAGACAGAAGAGTGAATACAGGCCTGTACCCTTCTAGCATCCAGGGGCCTAGATGGAAAGGAATCTCTGTGGAAGAACTTGCCCTTTCAGTCCTCTCAGGTCATGGATATAAATGGGTGGCAGCTGCCAGCACAGTGATTTAGGAGTGATCCTCCCAGCCAAAGGAAGCCAGGCACATTCTGGAACTGCAGACCATGGTGTACGGGGCATCGTAGTATATTTAGCAAATGAGAATGCAAGGCACAGAGGAAAAAGGCTGAGTGGGAGGAGAGGAAGAACATTCTCTGGCCAGAAACTTGCTGAACTTTGAGGCCAGGGACCGGAGGCTTTGCAGAGGTGGAGAGAGACGTTCCTTGGCTTGTCCTAGACAAATAAATCATGGCTGGGGAGCTTGACCAAAGGCCAATTATGTGGAGTGTTTTCTTGGAAAATCTTCTTGCAGACTATGTAAATCATCCCTAGCATTGGTGGACATGTGGATCTGCCTGGGGGTCGGGGTGAGGTAGCATACCAGTGCACCCCAGTGTCAGGTGGAGGAATTACATAGGGCTGATGGTCCAGGCAAGGCCTTAGGCAGGCTTGGGTGCCAGCTCTCTCTTCTAGGAAGTTGTATAGAAGAAAGATATTTGTCTCATGTTGGGATTGTAGTCTTATATATTATATTCTTGGTCTCTGGTGGAAAGAGGCTATTGCCTTCCATGCACTAGGCTGGTGACTGGATATATGGAAATCACAAAATTTCCAGATGCTTCACAAAGTTCAGTCACACAGAATCATCCTAGGACAGTCTTTGGATCTTTCAAGGCCTCATTTTGAAAGCCACTGTAGGGATACTCTGAGTCTACAGAGTAAAGAGGCTATGAGGATTGCCAGAAGGGTCTAGTTTGCTATTTGAAAGGCTTCATGTGGTAAAAGACACCAGAACCTGTGGCCCCACTTTGCAGGCTGGAAAACAGAACCCATCGGCCCAAGCCAGCTGTCATTAGACCCTTACTCAAGGATACTACCTTCATATTGATTTCCTTTATATTTGAAAACACATCAGTTCTTTGAGCAGCAATTGGTACGTAGTGACTCCTAAGCTCGGCATAGAAAGGAATGATTCATCACTGCTGTACTGCAGCAGAGCCTGGGTGACAGTAGAATCATGAGAGAAGGGACAGGACATGTTACTCTTCCTCTTCCTTACCCATTTCCTGTCTCTGGAATAGGAAGTGGTGGCTGTAGAAAACTGAACAAGGAACGTTCTCTCCCTAGAGGAACTGTCTGCTCTTTGAAGAGCTTTATACCTTGGATTCAGGAGGGAGTCCATTAGAATTTGTCTGCTCTTTGGAAGAACTGTATCTTGAAATTTGAGGGTAGGAATTTAATAAACAGTAAGGCCCCAAGGGAAAGACATTGGAGTTAGAAGCCAAAACACAATATTTGAATGGGAAGTCAGGCAGAGGGAGGCTCAGATCTTGAAAAAAAAATGGAGGGGGTCGTCTGGTAGGTATACATGTTGCTTCTTAATTACCTATTTTATAGATGGACAGTTGGTGCCTTGTGGATCTATAATTGGTAAGCTTACATAATGTTTCCAGAATATATTGATCATTTCAAAATAATTTTTCCATCATCTTAAAGTATACTCCTTCATCTAAACATCAAGAATCTCCTCTTTCCACCCACATTCTAGGACCTAAGCTCAGCTCTTTCTTGTTCGTGAGTCTGTTGATTCTGGTGAGATCCACTCTCCATCTTTGGGTCTCTTTCTAGACAACAGACTGCCCAGCTCTTAAGACGGTACAGAGTACACGCTTCTCCTCACCCTATGAGTGATTGAAAATGTCCCAAATGTTTAGATTTTATTCACCAGTTATCAATGAGCAAGACATAGAGGCAGTAGATGAAAAGCCACTCCCTGTGTTATGCTTTGTACAGAATTATAGGGGAATTTTATGAGATACAAGGAGTGCTGTGCACTAACACTCTACATCCTGTTACAGATTGAAAATTTCTACACTCACCTATGTCTCTATATGGGTGGTGGATCTGGGATCTGAAATGAGGTTTGTCTGGCTGCATGGTCTGCATTTTTTTCTACTGTGCATGAGTTCTCATACTGTATGATCAAATGTGGGAACAAGACAAGGAATGTAAGAAGGAGGTAGAGAAGAGGTTGGATAGATTGGCCAGTTAGTAAATGCTTGCCTTGCAAGTATTAGTACATTCGTCCAGTCCCTAGAATTTAGGTGATGAGCATGATGGCTGGTGCCTGTAATCCAAGCTCTGGGGCTTGGCCTGTCATCCTAGCTTACTTAGTGAGTTCCAGGCACATGAGCCACTGTGTATCAGATAAATAAATGAAATGAAAACCACAAGTAGACAATTACCAGAGCAACACATCTGGGATTATCCTCTGGCATCTACGTTCACTTGTGAACCAACTGACAAGTGAAGATACTGTAATAAGAACTTTCTGACCCATCCAGCCCGAGGTACAGACTGCCCTCAGCTGCTTAGTCCCAATAATCACACAAAGGCTTATATTAATTACAAGCTGTTTGGCCTATGGCTCAGGCTTATTGCTCACTGGCTCTTGCATCTTAACTCACCCCTTTCTACTAATCTATGTTTTGCCACATGGCTCATGGCTCACATCTTGCTCTCTCAGTGGCAGCTCATAACATCTCTGCCTGACTCCGCCCTCCTTCCTATTAATCTATGTTAAGATACTTTGCCATAGGGCAAAACAGTCCTTTTATTAACCAGTGGTATTTACATACACTGTGACAGATGTATGTGGGTAACAGATTCACATACATCTGTGCATACAGAAAGACTTCCCACATCAAGATACAAATGCACACAGAAAGAATGAATTGGAAATGTCAAATATGGTTATAGAAGTTTTTGAGATTTTTAGACTACAGTAAAACAATTAGGAACATCAAGTATGGAGTTTCTTAGAGTCGTGGGATCCTTAGCAGTCACATGGCTTGGGGTATCAGAGCTGTGGGCACTTGTAGTCAGTTGTGGCTCTGGTCCCAAACAGGGAATGGTGGGGTTAACACAAGGTTCCCACCCTCTCACCCACCCATGTCTGTTATGTTTGGAAGCAACAGTTTCACATGAACCCATTAGCTGAGCACTCCCAGCCAGAGCCCTTTCCTTCTCAACTACTGGATGTGGCTTCTCTGCTCTGCTTTAAGCCAATCGGCTTTGTGTCTGGGAAAACCACTGTTGCCTGCCTCCCTGTCTTTCATCACCTCAATGAGGGCAGTTAATGTTTAAGAGTAGAGAATAGGGAATGTAATGATGGATAAATTATAAGTTTGGGGATATGAAAAGTCAAACTGTGTAAATATGTATTTTAAACCACAAACAGAATGTTAATGCGTCTTTCCCATTAACTCACTAACTGAAATTACAGAGTGTAATGTGAGCCAACGCCCACGGCTTGGTTATGATGTTTTCAGATTTAGAACAGCAAATGATAAATGTCCTTCCTTCAGACAAAGAAGCAATTGACACAGATTCTCAATATAGTCTCTGACGATGTGGGTAACAGAAAATCAACTGAGACTCAGGGAAGGGGGGTGGTCATCAAACACTTGGGGTTGTTCACATAGGTTTGTCAGATATTGGGGGATACTATATAGGATTTAGGGTGGTCTATCCAGGCAGCAAGAATCCAAGCAAGGTGAGGACCCAGGCATGGTGGCCTGGAATGCCTTCCTGGTTTAGAGCGTGGGTATGTTTTCTTAAGCACCAACACCATGTTGCTTGGCTTTGTGAAAAGCTAAAGAGAAGCAGGTCTCTTTGGAGAGGTTTGGTGAGGAATAGTTTATTTAGCAGCCCACATTGCAATGTGGCTTAAGGGCAGCAGAGTAACACAAGCAAAAAGGATGTGGAACCCCTGTGCACTGTTTGTAGGAATGTAAAACTCAGCAGAAATCAAACAAAAATTTAAAATAGGGTTACTATATGAGACAGAAATTCCACTTCTGGATACACCAAACTTATAATAAAACAGGAAAGAAAGGGGAATTTCCATGCACCCATGGTCACAGTCCCATTTTTGTGGTCATCAAAAGGTGGCGCAATCCAAGTGTCCACTGACAGATGAGAAGATGACAAAAGCATGGTGTAGAAACTCCTTGGAACATCATTTGGTATTTGAAGGAAAAAACATTTTGACATGTTTCAAGATTGTTGAGCCCTGAAGATGTGCCATGAGTAACCAACCAGTCACAGAATGACAGATGGGTTATGAATCCACTTTCCAGAGGGACCTAGAATAGTCAAGGTCAGAGACAAAAAGTAGAATGGTAGCTTCAAAGTCAAAAGAGACAAAGAATAATGATTTGTTTCACAGGTTTAGGATTATAATTTTGGAAGAAGAAAAAGAATTTGGGGGGGTGTCATTGGACAATAGTATAAATGCACTTTGCACTACTGAATTACAGAATTACAATGATGGTCAAGATAGTCTATTTTGTGTTCTGTTTATTTTGCTATAATTAATTTTTTTAGAAAAGCAGAGGCAGGAGAAAGGGGAGGTTAGGTACCATGGCCTTGGAGATCTGCAATTAAGTTTTGTCCTGGCCACTTACAAGCTAAGGATCATGGGTAATCAACTTAAACTAATCCCCAAGCCTACGGGGAGTGCTGATTACAATATCTCTTTCTTAGGGCTTTGCTGTGAAGATTAAATAGAATTATGTGTGTTGAGCATTTATTTTCTGCCTTGTAGACAGCAATGACATAAAGTAGATTTTGGCTGGCATTCTTCTGTTCCTTATCCTCAACTTGTCAGAGATTACATCTTGGTTGATGTAGTCTCCAGGAGATGGAGTCCATGGCAGAAGCCTTTTTTAGCTCTGATCACCTTCCCTTGTATGTACCCATTTTTCTTATTCAGAAACAGCAAGCCTCACGTCTCATCCCTGCCAGGAAATCTGCTATCACTCACAATCCATGGTTAGCCATTGGATGAATATAGCATCTGCCCAATTCTCTCTCACATTCTTTAGTGACCCTCTGATAAGGATGTGGGATTTTGATGTGGGAAAGACTTGTTTGTTCTCATCCTTAGTAGATAATAGTCTTGTTAATGTCTACATTATTTCTTTGAGTTACATTCTTGTAGTTGGTTGTGCACCTGTCTGTGTATGAAGACCTACCCTTTCCCCTACACTCACACCTAATTTCAGACCTTTATGTTTTAACCTTATACTGTTTCATGAAAGAAACATTCCATGTACACATGTTTATGCATGCATATACAATCTTTGTCTGCATGGTAAGTTTTGCAGAAACTTCTTTTGGTGAGACAGAGTCTCATGCACCTCAAGCTGGAGAAAACTTACCATTTAGCAAAGGATGAAATTGAACTTTTGATTCTGCTGCCTCTATCTCATAACTTCTCAGATTACAGGAATAATGTCTAGTCAAGCCTAATTATGGTATGCTGAGCATCAAACTCAGAGTTTTATGCTTTCTGGGATGGCCTTAGGGTCTTCATGAAGATCCACTCCTTTGACCACAACCCTATATTTCAGCAACTTGCCCTGCATGCCTCTTGCTGAAGGAACATAGAGAAGGTGTCTTAGATCTGAGACCTTTTGTATTATCTGAGTGTTATGACTGAGTCATAAAGTGTAAGCATCATACAGAGGGAATCACCTACGCAGGCTCCTCTCTTTGCAGTCAACACTAATGACTATATCCCTATAAATTACCTCTACTGATTTTCTTTGTTCTCATATTTTACCTCTCACTGGTCACTGACACATCCTTGGCCTGCCCAGGCCTAGACCCAAGAAATCCTAGGTCTTTTCAGGAGTACAGTGTTGGCATTTCTGGGACCTGTGGCACAGGTTGACTGAATTCAGCCTGCCAAGGGTCACTTTTCCCTGAAGGTTGAAGGGTGACCTTGGTCAATGTTTAGCTAATGTTCACTTCAATAATTTCCCCTGGTTAATGAATCATGGGACAAATTTGTTGAGAACGTTCACACCCTACAGGTAAACTATAGTGGTTAGAATTGGTAATCCCAAACTTGCTATTGAGTTTACAAAGCTATGCAGTATGCAACCTGCTCAACGCAGGTTCTAGCTCGTAGATCCTAATGGCCAACATTAATCAGTCAGAAAAAGGCTCTGACAAAGATATACCTTCCCTCCATCTTAAGGGGCCCCATGGCCAATCTCTGTCTCTCTTCCCATAGCCCTGCCATTTCCAGTGTGCCTGCCGAGGCTCCCCAAAAAGCCATGGGGGATGCTAAATGTGTGAGGACTGTAGGGAAACGTGCAATATTTGACAAGTGTTATCAGTACTAGATCATGCTATTACATGTCTTGACAAAGTAGGTTTTGTGTTTTTGTTTATTTGTTTTGGGTAGATTTTGAGATAAACAGAAAGGATAGTAGAAAATCCACATGGAACAAAAAAAAAAATGCAGGTATCACTGCCTGTCATCAATTAGGGAACAGATTGGGATGTTATGCAGGGCCCAACAGGTATACATGACCTTTTAGTAAATAACTACAGGCCATGAGGAATGGGATGAAAAGGGCTCTTCCACATTATACTTCTTATTTTGTGTCATATGGCCATTAAGTTGTTATGATTATTCATTTGTTTGACCTTGAATGAAGGTTGTTGGGAACTTTGAGCCTCTGTTCTCTTGATGAGTATTTAGGAGATCCTTAGAGTACCTTGAGCTGAGGTTAGTGAGCTTTTGTTACAGCCCAAACCAGAACCCCCCTAACCCTGCCTCTCTTCGCCCTCCAGCCAGCAACATTTCCCTTCCACACAAACTCAGGCCAGTTCCTGTGTATTGTGTTGGAAACAGGCAATACAATACTATCATCTCTTTCTTTCCCGGAATGAGGTTTCATTGATTAAAGAAATAAGACTCTTACCAAAGCTATCACCTCCCTTGCCTTGGCCAGGCTTTTCCCATTTTATCTCTTCTCCATCCATCTAGGTCTTGGTGAGACTCTCCCTTCCTTCATGATCTTAGCAGTTTCTCCCCTCCCTTTATCATTCACATTGTACCACATTTTTGCAACCTGGCCTCCTTTCTTCCTCTCACGTTATATTCCTGACTGCCACACTCAGAGTCATTTGCAAGCTCTGATGAGCCCCCAGATATATGCCTGCATTGTTACCGGGTGGGCTGCGGAACTCTCACTCCCCACCTGCTCAATGTTCTGATGACATTCCCACATCATCTCCAGCATGGCACCAACAGCCCTTATTCACCTTTAACTTTCTAGTCATATGGAGCCATTTGGGGTCCTCTGTTCCCTCCTTGTCTTAGGCCTCATAATTCTCAGAGGTCTTTGAGGCCAAAGTAAACACCCATCAACATTTTTGCACTTCTTGTAGTACTTATTATCATAGAGAAATGTGGTAGATCTATGCTAGAGATAAGTAGTACCTTATAGAACATGTAGTCCAGGATTTTGCCCCTCTGGAACTCCACTAATGTGACAAGAACTAAGGCTATTTAATTCTAGCATGGTTTAGGTTTTCAGTCTAGACTTCCCTGGAATTCCCTGCGGGGACCAGTCTGGAACTCATGGGGAGCTATTTATGTGAGCCTTACTAGAGCTGGAATTATAGGCTTGCACCATACCACACCACGTAAGAATAGTAAGAATT
Organism: Sigmodon hispidus; assembly: GCA_004025045.1. Lineage (NCBI taxonomy): Eukaryota > Metazoa > Chordata > Mammalia > Rodentia > Cricetidae > Sigmodon > Sigmodon hispidus. The sequence goes on from PVIH01002561.1 coordinate 105,371, forward strand.
GGTCTTTGATAAGGTTGGCTGCTGAGATAAAGAGGAACCAAATATTTCAGTTTGCTTATAAAACAGAGACTCTTTCCCCAAAGTTGTATTTAATAGGTAAACTAGAAAATAAATATAAGGAAAAGTAAACTTAGTATAATAAGCCTACTTAGAAATGACTCATATTTTAATATATCAACTGCTATAATTATATATATGTAAAATATATATTTATGAAATAAAGACAGGATTCTGTTTTACATATTACTTTTTAATATCCTCTTATGACTCAGAAACACTGCTGAGGGAATAAATGAATTGAATAAAAATTCCATATTTTATATTATAGATTATGTTAGTGCTCATCATTGCCTACTTTTAATTTTGAAAATACATATTACATCATCATTCCAGGAAATTGTCTGTGTCTGTACTGCTCAGAGCTGTATATGATCTGGTGCCAGTCTGAAGATGAATACAGGTCTATGAGATAAGTTCAGGAATCATGAGTAAGCATCAAGAACCTTTAAATAAATGTGACACTCCCATGCCTACCAGCTCATTTTAGAAACTCTTTGTAATACAAAAATGTTACATGTCAGCATTAGAATCACTCTGTATTTTACATCTTAATGGGCTCCCACCCACTCCCTGAGCCTTACCCATACCTGGGAGGACAGCTCTGGTATTCTCCCACTGGCTTGTTCAGCTAGATGATTTCTTTCCAGGACAGTGCCAAGAATGAAAGTAGATATAGTTTATCAAAGCCTATTTGAGGAATAATTTATGTATGATGTGGAATGGGAATGGCCCTATGGGCAAGTATGCTTACATATTTGGTCCTCAGTTGGTGGAACTGTTTGGGAAAGATTGGGAGGTGTGGCCTTGCTGGAGGAGGTGTGCCACTGGACTCACACTATTCTCAGCCCCTCTCCTGCATTCTACCTGGGGCAAGAAGTAAGCTCTTGCTGTTCTGTTGGCATGCCTTAGTCCTACCAGCATAGACTCTATACTCCCCAAATTAAATGCTGCATGTCATTAGTTGCTTTGGTTATGGTATTTTTGTCACAGCAATAGACAAATAAATAAAACATACAGGAAATATTTATATGTTGGTAAACAATTTGCATCATTATAGTTTAGTAAGCAATTTACATAATAATTCACACTTTTTAGCATATTGTTTTGTGAGCTGGGATAAATATGTACAATATGATAATTACCATAGCAATCAGGATAAAAAAACTGTTATCCCCATAAATAAACTCCTGTCCTTTTGTACTTGGCTGACCTTACCATCCTCAAGTCCTCCACAATGCCATTTAAATTTTGGACAATTTTTGAAATTGTAATTGCCCCACCACCCCCATCCCCCTCCATCAGCTACCATTATATGATATATGTTATTGCATGTATCTGTAGCTCACTCTCTCCCTTTTTTGGCTTATTCGACACTACTATTTTTGTTTGTTTGTTTGCTTGTTTTAACAATGAAATTTTCACCATTAAATCAAGTAATTTCACTGTATGGTTATATCTGCTTGTCCATTCATAAGATGAGGGCCCTCTGGGTTGTTTAAAGCTTTCTGTGATTTCAGTAAGTTACTATAATGTTTGTGTAGAGTCCTTAAGTAAGCACAAAACTTGTGTACTAACATATTTCTATCTCTTTGGGGTAATTACCTGAAAATAGACTGAGTCTAATGATAAGTGCATGCTTAGTGGTATGATGGGTAGCTGTACCTTTTTTTTATTATTTTTTTTAACCTTCTTTTGTCTTTTCAAGACAGCTTGATCTGTAAACCAGGCTGGTCTCAGACTCAGAGATCTGCCTGAGTACTGGGATCAAAGGTGCATACCTCCACCACCAATGACTATACCATTTTTCATTTCTTCTAGCAAAATATGAAAATTCCAATCATCCTACCTATTTTCATCAATATGTTATTGGGTGTTATTTTTAATCTTTTGATATTCTGATAGGTTTGTTGGTGGTATTTAGGTATACCTCATTGTAGGTATAATTTGCATTTTCTTAATGCATGGTGATATCAAATATTCTTTCAAGTACACATTTTCAACTCACATGTGTCCTTTGGTAAAAATATGCTCAAATCTGTGCCAATTTTAAAAATTAAGCTGTTTGGTTTTCTTATATTGAGTTTTAGATATCATTTTGTAATCTAAATATAAGTCAGTTCTCAAATACTTGCTTGCAAAATATTTCATCTCAGTCTGAGACATACCTGTTAATGTATATTAAAAGCACCCTTTAAAGAACAATCATTTAGATTCTAAAAATCTCTAATTTATAATTACCTTCTTCTGTACATCACTTTTTATTATTTTATCTAAGAAATCTTGGTTCACACATGAGCACAAAAGTTTAGTCTTTTTTTTTCTTATTTTGTTTTGCCACTTCCCCCTCCCCAGATTTCCATCATCCTAGTCTTTGTATTTAAGCCCAAGCTCCATTGGGAGCTCCTACCTGCCATGTGTACATGTGTACTTGGTGTAGGCCAATCTGTAGCAATAGAAGGCTCTTAATTCCTTTTCACCTGGATATCAAATTATTTCAATTTTCTTTGTTGAAAGAGCTATTATCTCTCCATTTACTTTCACACTTTAATGAGCTATCAGTCAGCCTTATGTGTGTGGCATCTGTTGAACCCTCCATCCCACTGAATAGAGTGGATCCCTCTTTCAGAGGCACATTGCTTTACTACCATGCTACATATTTTGATAGGATGAGTCCTCTGATTGCATTCTGTTGGCAAAGGTGTTTGGATAGTTCCTTTGCATTCTCTATACATTTTAAATCCATTTATTGACTTCTGTACACTTTTGGTGGAATTTTAATTGGGATTATATTGAATGTATGACATATTAGAGGGTAATTAGCATCTATATGATTCTGAGTCCAGAAAAAAATAAGTATTCTTCTCAAGTCATTGAAGCCATTTAAAATTTCACTCATCTGTGTTTGATAGTTTTCATCACACACATCTTGCTCAAACTCTATTAGCCTTTTTTATAAGTATTTTTCATATTTCTTGGCATAGTAAATGGTGCTGATTTATATATCAGTTTCTGATTATGTATTATTGGTTCATATAAATGTAATTGTTTCTCATGACTTTGTCAAACTCCCTTATTTGTAGGAGTGCTTCTGTAATTTGAGATGTCTTTACAAATAGATAATGGTATTAGTTGCAGAAAAAGTTTCATCCTCTACATTCCACATGAACACTGGCTTATTTCATTTCAGTGTCTTATTCTACAGCTTAGAACCATGATACTTAGGTACCACAGTTTCACGGGCAATGTAGAATTTCAACAAGGAAAATTTTTTTTCTTGTTTCTAGTCTTTAAGAGGAAATGGGGTGTCACAGCTAAGTATGAAGTTAGCTATACACTTAAGTTCCTATAGACTTTCTAACTCACCTCCTATCCATGTTAGCATCCTGCCTCAACACAAATACCTTTCCCATTGTCAAGGTTTTTCTGTTTTGTTTTACTGAATTTATCTAGGATTATCTGTATAACCATGGGTTTGGAACTATCCATTGGAGTTGGTGGCTCACCAAATGGTGTACACCTGAAGACCATAACTCCTTCTTTCCCAGAATCTATCAGTGGTCAATAGTTCAGCAGGGAGCTATAGGGCCCTATTATCCCCCTTTGCAATTCATGACCATTGACAGGACATGTCTTAAGCAGGTCCAGTTCAGCTAACCAAAGCTACTAGGAATTTCTGTGTACAACATTTGTGTCATATCTAAAACAGCATATTGGACAGTCTTTCTTTTTCCTTATCTTCCAGCTCTTACCACCTTCTTCTTCTTCTTCTTCTTCTTCTTCTTCTTCTTCTTCTTCTTCTTCTTCTTCTTCTTCTTCTTCCTCCTAAGGGCAGAATATATGGGTTGTTTGGAACTGAGCATTCATGCACAGTTGTTGGAAGCACCTGGAGTACCCATGAATCTCTGCATCCACCACTATTCACTGTAAAGACAGCTTTCTTATAATAAAGCTGAGAAAACCACTTATTTGTAGTATACACAGATATTTAGGAAGCAATATGATGCTACATCAACTTGGCTAAACAGTGTTAGTAAGTTCCCTTAGGGCCCTTGACTTCCCTAGCCCTGTGGTTTTGGCTGAGCTTAAGGTATCAGGCAGAGAATTTTTCCTGTGATGTGGACCTTAGATACAATCAGAGAGCTGTTGGTTTCCTTATAACAGTTATGCCACTGTTGTACGTTGTTGTAAATTGGCTTATCTTACCTGACATGTTGGTGCTGTAGTTCACTAGGTTGATTAGGATCAATCATCCCCCATCAGCCTGCATTGTGCACCTTCCAGCCAATACTCTCACTTTTCTAGATCTCGGCTGAATTCTTACCTTCTCAATGAACGAGATCCACTGTGATTCATGCTGCACACTTTACCAACTATAAATCAATCTTATACCTTGTTCCTGCCCCTACTTTTTTTTCCTTTCAGAACTTACCACTTTTTAAGAAACTTTATTCATTTATTACCCTTAGCAATTTTCTGCTGGAATTCATTGAAATATCTGCACAGGCAGGATTTGTATTACATTTTTCCCCCCGCTAATGTATACCACACTCCCAAAACAAATCCAAATTTGTTGACACATGATTATATAAACTTAAATAGCATCCCCCCAAAAAATACACCCACCTGGAAACTATAAATTTCATTCTATTTCTCAGAAGTATTTACACATATCATATAGTTACAAAATTCAAGATGAAATCTTCCTAGACCAGAGTAGGCCCTAAATTCCATGACAAATCCATAGAAGCAAAATGGAGAGTGACCTGAGACAGACAGATTAGAATGGTGTAGCTCAAATTCCAAGCATGCCAGAACCTCCAGAAGCTGGAGGAGGTAAAGAGGGATTACCTTCCAGAGCCTCCGGACTGCCACATTCTTAATTTCAGACCATTGGTCTTGAGAACTGCAAGGGAACAGTTTCTCTGATGTTCAAAGCATCCAGATTTGTGGGAACAAATCCAGGGCCTAACATTCAGGCCTTGTCATGTTGCTGCAGCTTCTATTTGGAATCATTCTGTTTCCATCATTACTAGCACCTGTGAGTGAGTGAGACCATGCTTGCCATCTAAGATGTGTTCTGGGTGTAAGATGGTACATCCTGGCAGAAAGGACTTGAGCATCTCAGATATTTTTGTCCATATCCTCAATGTTTTCATCTATACCACTTAAAAAGCCCAAGGTGTTAGTTACCTTACAAGTAACCAGCTTTACTACCACCTGTCAAAGGAACCAGAGAGTAGATTTCTCAGTGATTTGATCTTCAGGCAGTGGGTGGAAACTCCTATTGGTCTCTAATATAAAACATACTGGTGTCATTTCCTCATTTCTAGCCACATCCCTCCTGCTGCACTTAAGCTAATTCTTGTTATTGTGTCTTTGGAGGAGCCAGTCAGAAGCGTCCATGTGACTGCCCTTCCTATGCTTGACAAGGGTTATTTAGTCTCCCCCAGGCTCACTTGTGGTGCGTGCTGGGCGCCTGATGCAGTATGGTACTAACTATCCTTTCCTTGTAGGAGGTGAAGGTAAATCAAATTGAAAACACTCTTCCTGAGCAGTGTATCTTCCAAATGTCCTCAGGTTTCTCTTACATCTTCTAGAGACTGCCAGATTCTCTGCGGGACAAGAGGAAGCTGGAGCCGCTTCTTGCAAGCGACAGAAGGTGCCATTAGCAGAAATACATCATCTCCCAGCGGTGTTAGCAATCTCAGAGTCCTGATCATGTCCCTTCTTCTGCCAGTGTGAGGAGAGAGTCCTCAGAGGCAGGAGCTGCTGGTAACAGAGTGTCCATCATTCTAAAATATCCCTCCAGAGTCCCAGAACAGCCATTTCTGCCCGGACGCAGTGAGGGCTTCAGAGGGCTTATTTCAGGCATTGATCTTTTGAAAATGTCTCTCAGCTTCCTGGCTTCTAGGATGCTGGCAGGAGGAGGCTGGGGCAGAGGCCAGTACCTGGTGAATCAGGGGCCTTGCCTAAGCTGCTTTACCCTTTTGCTGAGTTTATAGCAGGGGTTATCAATTGAAGCTTGCAGGAATTGGTCAAAGAGGTCTCCAATTCCTGTCCGCTGACTCAGTGGATTGATTAGGTCATGGGTGGAGCTTGAGAGTTTACATTTCTCCCAATTGCTGCCTTAGTGATGCTGCAGGTCCAGGACCACAGTAAGGTCCCTGCCTGAGATGCTGAGCTGTTGTTATTGGATAACAATAACTTCACTCACCAAGACATATATGGTTCAATTTATGGCAGTCTGATCCTTTTGAGGTTGGGCCGAGGCTTGTCTTCCTGTGTTTCTGGAATGCATTGGAATCACTCCACTGATCTGTGCTGACCCTAGGGTTCTCAGTTAGTCAGTTAACTGGTCCTTCAGCACTAGAGAGCGGGGAGTGGCCTCTCCCCTGTGCCTTATCATGCCTACTAATACCCTGCTTCTGCTCTTTAACAAACTTCTTTGTTGTTGTTAGCTTTTGAGACAGTAGCTCTCTGGGTAGGATAGGCTATCCTCAAACTTACGGTGATTCTCCTGCCTCACCCTCTCAAGCACTGTGATCACAGGCATTTGCCACCAATCTAAGCTTCTGCATTGCTATTTAAAATTGTGTTTCAGTCTGATCTATTCAAGCCATATCCTCCACCTCTGGCTCCTGGTGCTCCAGAACTCCTGTAATCAAAGAAAGACTTTCTTTCTGATACAGAGGATTGTTGTTAATTTGACTGCTGGGTTTATAGCGTATCATAAACATTTTTGTTTGTTTCTTTTATTGGAATGGTCTTTGTAGTCCAGGCTAACCTGATATTTACTGTGTAGCCTAGGCTAGCTTCAAAATCATAGCAAACTTCCTGTCTCAGTCTCTCAGGTGCTGAGATTATAGGTATATACAGGTTATAGCTTTATTTTTTAATGTTTATTTCTATAAATGGTTTTGTTATCTGTAGTTGCTCCTGGCATCTTATGTCTGAATATTTCTCTCCTCAGGAGAAAAGATTATTTTCTAGAAGGTAAGCCTAAATCATGAGGTCTTTATCTTGAGAGCAGTGCTGGTCCCCAGCACCAGAAAGCATACTACTGTGGTATTTAAAGCAAGTGCAGAGCGAGGTTTTAGCCAAAGCAAAGGTGGCCAGGTCAAACTACTCATCTCAGTCTTCAAAAAGTACTTCCTTCTGGCTCTCGGGGACAAAAGAGGGCTTGCTGGCAGTCTGGAAAGGCATTCTGTGGTAAGAGTCCTCTGACCCGAGCCTTCCATCAATACATCTGTCATGAGGAAGTCACTGGGACACCTCCCTCAGGCCCTGGTATTGACTAGATGGAGCGAGCTGTCTCTGATGTTGGAATTTTGCCAGGATTTTATTTCTAAGCATCAATGAATGTAATGGAAATTACTCTTAATATTCAAAGAGGAAAAATATCTAGAAAACACCAGATTAGTATATGGAGTTCCATGTCCCATCTGGATGTCTGCATACAGGTATGTTGTATGGACACATGTGTGTACATAGGAAGGGAAGGAAAGGAGAGGTGACTACCACATTTATGTACTTGTCTTTGTTTTCAAAATTGCTGTGATAAGACATCAGGACCAAAACAACTTACCAAAGAAAATGTTTAATTTGGAAGCTTACAGTTTCAGAGGATTAGAGTCCATGATGATCCTTTTGGGGAGCATGGCAGCTTAAATATTTATTTACAAGCAAGAGGAAATTATATTCCAAGTAGGAGAAAGAGAACTCTAATTGGGAATAGTATGGGTTGTTAAAACCTGAAGACTCACCTTCAGTGACACAGCTCCCCCCTCAAGGCCACACCTCCTAATCCTTCCCAAACAGTTCCACCAACTAAAGACAAAGTATTCAAATATATGAGCCTATAAGGTACATTCTCATCCAGATTCTCATAATGCCATTGCAGGTCAATGGCATTTTCTTTCTATCTTCCTTGTGTTTTCTTACTTTTCTTCAGTGAAATGTTGTTGGCAAGGAAAAAATGCAAACTGTGGTATGGGAAGTAGGGATTTATATCTTCTCCTTTGCTGGGCATTTGTCCAAGTCTTACTGAACCCACCACACACCTCAGATCCTGCCTCCTCCAAGAAGATTTTTCTGACTGACCCCTGACCTCTGAGACCAGCTGTGTGGTTTTTCTGTGTAAATTGTGATTATCTTATTTTTTCCAAATTCCTGTAAGTCACACACAGATAACTGCCATGTTCTTTTTCCTTATTTCCCACAAGGTCAAACATAGCTGTGTATATTTCAGCTCCTTCTTGGCCAGTTGAAGTCTAATCCTAAAAAGAGGGAAGACAAGAAAACATGGAGAACAGAGCATTGCTGTCTCCTGGTCCTTGTAATATGGGGTTACCATCCAACATAAATGTAGCCTTTCTTCCCTGAATGGCCATAAGCTCCAGATAAATGGCAGGGTTGGGGGAGTCCTCAGAGCCATCTTCTAGATCCCAAGTGGGGTAATGTGACCTATCTGCTCCTCCTCTCCTTAATCCAACTCAGTTTGAGGCCCTTAGAAGCATCCACGAAAAAGACTCCATTCTTGTTAGCACCTTTTGGTCTGCTGATAAAATGAATGTTCAATTTATTTCCTGAAAAAAAAAATCGTTTTGTACAACACACAATCCTGCCAACCAAGCCTCCCTCCCCTCCCATCTAAGGCTTGGTTCCCTCAGCCATCTGATGGATGTCATCAGTTTCTTACAAGGGAACAGTATTTTCTTCTTTAGATTGCAGAGCTTGCCTCTCCCTCATAATTCAGACTCAGAGAAGTTTAAGGTTTGTCTTGAAGCAGCCAACCATTGGCTCTGTCCAGAGTGCCCTCTAGAACCTTCTGTTCTGTTTAGTGTTGGACTTTTTGAAAGCTGCATTTATTGCCATGAATTCTTTACTTTCTGTTTCATTAGCAGCTTACTGCAGTCTGCATCACTGTCGATTTGAGCCTGATTTCTTTTTTCAGTTAGAATAATTCCCTGGGACCTCCCTATTGCTATCCCTAAGGGACCTTCCAGTGCTTCTCTTCACTATTGAGCATCATTGGAAACTGTTGTTCACCTTTTCCTCTTTCAAGGGGTTGGGGCAGTATCTCTGGGGCCTGAATATCATGCCTCTTGCTTTCTACAAACACACTGCACTGATTATCTGCAGCCCAGCCCTCTCTGGGCTGTTTTGTTGTTGTTTGTTTTTGTTTGGGGGAAAATTTTTTTTTTAAGACAGTTTCACTAAGTTGCATATGTTGGCCTTGAACTCACTCTGCTGCCCATGAAAGCCTTGGGTTTAAGACTGTCTTTCCTTAGCCTTCCTAGTAGCTGACATTTCAGGCCTGGCCTCACCTTCTTCTTGAGGCATTCTCTTTCCTTGTCCCTGGAGACACATGTGCTTTTCTAGTCATCTTCTCTGAACTGCCCCATGTTCATTTCCATGCATTCTAATGCATCAAGGATAAGTCAAGCACCATATTCCTCCATCAATGCTGTTCCTGTTGGAGGTCACCTTCACATACAGGTTTTTAGTCACACCTATGTAAATTCAAGGAGGATCCTCTGAGCTCCATGTTGGACCTGCCTCTACCTCTTGACAAGTCTCACAGGTTCCCAAGCCCCTCACATTGTTTATGGTCACATCTACTCTGCCTTTTTAAATCCTGGGCTCTCAGGGACTGGCTCTGCCACCCACTCAGCTGTATAAGTTGGTATGGGTTGGCCAGTCCATCCCAACATCGCATAGCCTTCTTTGCTCACCTTTTCCCCAAGCCATGCAATCTATTTCTTACCATTACACCACATGTTCAGATCCCTTCCTGGATGTCTTTAGTGAAGCTCTGCATCATTCAGAAGTTTATGAACCAGCTTCTTCCATCACCTTAGAATTCTCCAATGGCCTCCTCTGTCTCTTTCAATAGTTTCTTGCCAAATACAAAAGAACCATGGCTCCCTCCTGCTTCAACTCCTGCAGAGGCTTGAGTCTTGCTTTTTGGATAAAGACCATGCTCCCATATAAGCTGTGTGCCAGCCTCTGGAGCCTGGCCTGGGCCTGCCACCTACTCTCTAGCTACAAGTCATCCATTTTTATTCCTGGCACATGCCCACTTACCTTTGGAGCCCCTGGATGTGGTCCCCACCCCACTAGGGGTCTTCACTCCAACTTTTTCTCTGCTTAAAACTCTTGAAATACTTTCTTTTAGAACCCAGCTCATCTGTCCTGTCTTTGTCCTTCTCCAGGATATAATCTCTTCCCCAGGGCAGCAGCCTCCTCCAAGAGCAGATATCAGCTCTGCTATGGATCTTCCAAGCAGCACACTTTTTTTTTTCTTAGCTCCATTGTCTTTGCAATGTAAAAGGTCTGTGTGCATGATTTTGCTCATGTGTTCCCTTAAATAGTCTTCTAAGGGCCTAAGACAGAGACTACACATCCCCCCCCCCATATGATTATACACTCATTGCCCAGCAAACATTTAGACTCCAGTAGATACTCACTATCCATTTCCTGAATGAGTAAAATATTTGGGGAGAGAAAAAAATGAAACACATGAATTGGCTACAAAACCTGGGTTGTAGAGAAGCCATCACACCTAAACATTCAAGCTCCAGTCCACCAAGTCCGAATCTAGAAAGTTCACATGAAAGTCAAGCTTTGAGCTCACGACATAAATTCTATGCAGTTGTGCAAACATGTCAGAGTTTAGTAAATCAAATTTGTTTCATGTAAACAACTTCTGACCCAAATAATAACACAGCTTTAGAAAAAGACATTAGGTGCCCACATTTGAACAGTTTGTATAGTTTAACACATAAGAAAACCTTACTGTAATTATATGCAGACATATACAAAGGATCAATGCTATTTACTTGGGCCACCCCCACCATAAAGAAGGAACCTGTATCCATATTTCAGCTTGCTGCATTAATTCTAACTTAGAAATCTCCTCTCCCCCCTCCAACTCCAGTGTGGGTAAGGGTCCCCATGGGGGCTCATCTTTTCCTTGTGTCAAAATTAGTCATTTAAATTAGAACCACGTTGGATAGCCTAGGTGTAGCCAGTGTTGCTGCTCCAGTCCAGGGAGCATTTAAATGTAGTCACCTGAAGGTGATTAAAACCTCACCTGTCAAACCCAGTATGCCCACATTTGAAAATCTTTAATGTAATTAAGAGAAGCACATTATGGGAGGTCAAGTGACTTTCCTTTTGAATTCCACTTCTAATCTGTCGTCAGATGGGTGGAAATTGCCGGCTGAGGGAATTAATAAAAGCTGCGCGCAGCGAGAGTGCAGAGAAGAGGGGGGAGACGCTGGGGGCGGGGTAGAAAGCCAGATGGGGGTTCTGCCTCCTTACAGGGGTGAGTAGGGAGCCTCGGGGAGCCTAGCAAAGCACTCTGGTTTCTGCCATGGGGCTGGGAGTGGAGGGTCTGTGTGTTTGTGTGTCTGCTCTGTGTGTGCCTCAGGGACTGTAGGAGAAAAACCCACGGGTACAGCTTTAGTGTTTATCACCAAGGGAGATCTGTGGCCTGGACTGCCTGGACAGGCAGAGTGGAGCCGGCGCCGGCCCTCATCTCCCTTCACTCAAGGTAGCCAGATTAGCATCAGGCTTTAGCTTGCCTCTTGCACTGATCCCCACAAAGAGCCTGGGAAGGGAGGGCTGGCCCTTCTAACCAGAGCCTCGCATTGCCCAGCCTCTGACCTCAGACCTTTCGTAGGGAAGTTCTTCCCTCAGGCTGGCAGCCTTCATCACCTTAGGAGTGGGGAAGACCCACAAGGCCTGGGTGTGACCCTTTATTTCCTTCTGGGCCCGTGGTTTCCTGGCCTGCTAAAGCCATCTCTCACTGGACTGGGTGTGGCCCAGCAACAGAGGCCCTGGTGCAGTTTCAATGGCAGAGTGCTGCCTTTGGAGATTAAATTACTCAATGCTTTGCTGTGTGTTCTAGCCCGAGGGTGCTAGGGTGCTGTTGACAGACTGCAGAGTGTTTCTCCTCGGGTTCCGTCCCTCCCACCTCCACCCCTTTTCTTCTTGCTTCGAATTTGTGTACATTAGTGGAGGTACGTGTTTGAAAAAGGATTACATCTGTCAGAATGTTGCCACTTAAGATTTGCCCCCTTCCTTGGAAACTGACATGAGAATAAGCAACGCATGACATTTTGGCCAAGCTCTGGGATGAAATTTCCAAACTGGAGGACGTTAGGCCTCTCCCCTCGGAGAAGGCTTCAGGAGGAGAAGATTGGCAGTGGCAGAATTGGAACTTTCTAACTAGAAATGTTTCTGATGTTGTCTGCTAAGTTTGAACATCTCCGCAGTGGATAGGATGCACACAGCCTTTGGATAGCTGGGTCAGGTTGAAATAGGCCGAAACAACTCGGACTGTCTTAGACAATTCAAGATGTGCTGGAAGTGGAGGGTGTTCTCAGTTACTAGAAATGACAGAAGGGTTTAGGAATCAGAGTAAGCATTTCTTGAAAGGGCTTCTGGAAGTTTCTCTCTTCCCTGTGCTTCAGTGTCCTTGGGTCTGAGGTCGCTGTCTCCATGAGAAAGAGAGACAGTGAGACCATAGAAAGACAAGGAAGGGAAGGGGAGTTGAGGACATCCACTCTGAAATGTCTTCAAGGAAGTGAAGAAATGTGTTGAGTGTCATTTTCAGGAATCTTCTCTTTCTTCCATGTTGCTCTTCTTGGTCAATGAAAAGGCTCCCTTCCCATCTTTCTCCCGGCTTCCTGTCTCCAAAAGAAAGGGCAGTGTTTCCAGCCACAGCTCCTCGTCTCTAGTAAAAGCCAGCACAAAAAGGTGCTAAGGGAGCTAGTGGCTGCTCTCTTAGTGCACACCCCCCCCCCCCCCCCCCCCCCCCCCCCCCCCCCCCCCCCCCCCCCCCCCCCCCCCCCCCCCCCCCCCCGGTCCTCCTCCATGCTGGGCTTTCTCAGCCACAAGTTCACAGGTAAAAGTGAAAAGTTACTGTAAGCTTCTCTCCCAAAGAAAGCTGTCTGCTCCACACAGTAGCCTTTTCCCAGGTCTCGGGCTGTCAGGATGAGGTGCAAAGTTCACAGTGCTCCTCATTGTGTCTCCCTCTTACCGTGCCCCCCACCCTGGCCCGCCCTGCCTCAAAGCCTTGGGGGCTGCTTGGTCTACAGCAGTATTTCAAGCTAAGATGCCAAAGGAAAAGTTCCTCTTTTAGGTTGGTGCGTGTACAAAGCTGCTTTGTGGTGTTTTTCTCGGCCTGTCAGAGTTGTCAGGTGTAGTAAGAAAAAGTACATTGTTTCCAGCACTTGGATCCCTTCCTCCCTGACATCTGCCACTCTGTAAAGATGATAAATCCCTGCCTCATTAGCCAAGGGTGTGGGATTACAGGCTGACAACACATTAATCACCAGCCTCGGTGGCAGGGTGACTAGCAATAGGCATTGTTAACAAAACTTTTCTAATATGTCACTCTTCTCTATGACAGCGTGTAATCAATCATCATGATTGACAGCGCTGATAGATTACACTATTTATACTTTGTGTAATGAAAGATAGTGTTTCCACCTACTGTCATTTCTGGGCCAGTGGTGGAGGATTGGTGAATAGAAACAAACAAAACAACAGAGCAAGCCCTCATAACCCCCAGAGTACCCCAAGAAATCCCCCACCTCCCCAAGCCCCAAGTCCAGTTCCTATTTCTGGAAATTAACTATCTATATCAGGAGAGGACATTGGTGGGATGGGGTGATGGTGGGCAGGCTTGCGAGGATGCAGGCATTTGGGATCTTCAGGGAGAGCTGGTTGCAATGGGCACAGTCCCAGGTTCTGTTAGGTCAAGCTGATGCAGGTAGATTCCCCAGACAGCTCCTTGTCAGCTTATGCATGTACCACTGAGCGCAGGGCTCCTCCTCTCTTGCCAAATGAGAGGTGATTTAGATGTTGATAAAATATTTGTTCTCTCCTGGCTCTGAGGGCAAATATTATCCTTGTTGCCCATAATTGTACAGCACTTCATAAGTCAACAGCGCCCAGAGTGAGCACAAAGCCAACAGTGGAAGAGAGAAGGGGCCTCTGGTGCAGGCTTTGCCTGGGAACTATTTCTCTGCCCTTCTGAAGCCCTGTGTTGCAAAACCAGGAAAAGAACGAATCAGTAATGCATTCTGCTCTCTTGTCCTGGGTATTTCTGGAGTGTGCTTTCCATCATTTTTATTTTGGCCTACAACACATTTGTAAAGGATGTGGGCTATTTTTGACAAACTGGACACATGGCGGCAAGTGAGGTGATGTGCCTGTGCTGGCACTGTCTGAGAGGGGAGGGCTTTCACTGCCAGGGAACCATTATTCAGCAGGCTGTGCCACAGACGCCCACTTGAAGAAGCCGTTTACAAATATTTTGCTTAGCTTCCCGTGCTGTTGACAAAACAGAGACATCCTTTTCCTTAGTTCTTTGAGGTGGTTCAAGAGATTGTTGAAGGCTCTGTTTGATTCACCTGTTCTGCCTAGGTCTATGGTCCCCAAATTCCCCATTTCATTTAGAGTTGATCTTTGTGTCCCAGAACTGTGGGACGGCTGGAGAGGAGAGAACTCTCTCTCTCTCTCTCTCTCTCTCTCTCTCTCTCTCTCTCTCTCTCTCTCTCTCTCTCTGTGTGTGTGTGTGTGTGTGTGTGTGTGTGTGTGTGTGTGTATGTCTCTGCCCAAGATGAGTACAGTTGGTAGGCATCAGCATCAGACCCTTGCAGTCACCCTGACAGTTGGCAGAGCTGGAGGAACCTGAGACCTCCCCCTGCTGAAACTTTTAAAGACGGGTGAGGTGGGAGGAGGTGTGGGGAGCCAGTGAGACTAAGCTTTAATCTCTCTGTGAAGTTTGAGTGAGCCTGGGATGATTAATGAGAGGGCAGGCCGTCTGATTAAGCCCTTCCGAGCCATGAGACATGATTAGTAGGTGACAGGGACGGTAACAGTATCCAGCCAAACCCTTGTTTCTTTCACGGCTCCGGCTGTTATATGATTAATGTCCCCAACGGCTATCTTGAGGTCAGGCAGGGGAACCTGTCAGAACAGGTGGAAATGACAAAATGGGCAGAAACTCCTTAGGGGGGGATGAGAGCCATGAGGGAGAGAGTGGAGGGAGCAGGGTAGCCAGATGGAGCCTGCGACCTTTCTGTGATCCAAGCAGGCACGGGAGCATTGTGGGAATGGAAACAGGAACGAGTCACAGAACTGCAGATGTTTCCAGGTCCTCCGTGCATCAAAGAGCACCAGTTTGGACTTGGGGAAAGTGCCTTGTGACATGCTAGTCATTGCGTATGGTTTATGTTTGGAGCTGAGCTGGGCTGGGACTGCTGTGGGCCCTGCAGGATTAATGTGGGGCACCCACACCTGTGCCTGTGAGCGCTGGAACAGGAGCTTGCCTTGCTCAGGGGATTAAGTGCACATCAAATGGGCAGAGTTGATATTTCAATCTGCTGCTCTCTGGGGCCAGTCTGCTACACAATCTTGAATGCTCTCCTTGAGAAAGGTGATACAGAACTGGAGAAGTATCTCAGTGGTAAAATATTTGCTGAGCCTGCATGAGGCCCTGGGTTCAATCCTCAGCACCACAAAAATAAAGGGATAAATCACACGAGGTTTTCGGGAAGGCTAAGTTGGTCTTACAGGCTGTTATATTTAGAACAAAATGTAGAAATTGGAAAACTCAGACTATAAATGAGGTGGTTGGTAGCCAGTGCCTGATCAAAGAGTCTATCCCAGGCTTCCTGCTTCTGGTTTTGTATAACAAACAATCCAGGACCCTGATTTGACATTTCCACCCATTCTATTACATACAGACTAACCAAGGTGACCTCCATCTCGTTTGGTTTTTATTCTTTTGAGATGAAGTCATATTCTGTAGTGCAGGCTAGCCTTCAACTTCAGTCCTCATGCCTCAGAGCTAAGATTAGAAGTCTTTGCTACCCGGCCAGGCTGTGGCTTTGTTCTTTGTGCTCCTTAACAAAGTTCTTTTCCTTCTGGGAAGAGCTTTCACCTATTTAGACCCCATCTGAAGCTTCCCTGAACCCCTCAGTCTTCATCAGTGTGATTGGATGACAGGAATCTTGATTGACAGAGTTCAAAGGGCATTCAGGTGAAACAGATTGCATTTGGTTTTTCTCTGTCTTTAATGCCCTGTGTACATTAGTCTTGTTGAACAACCATGCTGGGCTTGTGATTGATCACGTATAGCTTCCATCTTCAACTATTTTCTGGTAGGTTTCACTTCCTCCCCTAAACAAATGTAACAGTTAATCTCTATTCTGATGGGCATATGACTATAATACTAACAGGGTTGGTGTACAAACAGGGAAGTGATCGGTTCCTTTCATGTACTTGCCCTCTGGGAAAGGAATTTTCAAATCAGGAATCTGTGGTAGAGATCTAAGGCTCTATCTACCTTGCTGCTTCATTTTACCCTTACAGATGATGCACCTACCTTCTTGAATGGTAACTATGAACTTAATTTAGACTGCACTCATTATCAGGACCACAAAGGATGAAGGAAAAAGATGGAAATGAGAGAGCCTATGGGGCATGCTGTTTCTGAGTCCCCAAGGTGGACTTTTAGAGTTTTGTTGTCAGCTGTTGTTTTTCTTTTAATTAAATTTATTTATTTTATGTATATGAGTGTTTGGTCTGCATGTATGTCTATACAAGTTATGCATACCTGGCCCAGGTGAGGATAAAGCACAGGATGCTATAACCTTCCCAGAGTTATTAGTGTTACCAGGCAATATTATAAAGTAGTTGACTAATAAGAGAAAGTCCCTTGACAGTGACTTTTCTCAGTTTGTGCTTCTATAGCCCAGGTTCCAGGAGATTAATTATAAATATATTCAAGATTTGTTTTTTTGTTGTGAGTTGTACTTTAGAATTAGCCAACTTACCAGGGCAAGTAAGTGCTCACACTGCCTCTTTCAGAGAAAAGTAACCAATGAAACCTAGATGAGACATGAGTCCATTCCACAGTAAGGAAATCATCCAGGGTCAGACCCCACTGTGAATCAGTAGGAGAACTCCAGGCACCATGGCCCAGGAACACGAGGGGATGCTTCCTCCTTACTGTAGCATGAAGGGTGTCACCAGAAAGATAGTCAGTCGGGTGGTAGAATGGTTATATGCTTCAGCATAAAATTAATTGGAGTCCCTGACAGCTAAAATTAACTGTCAAACTGAAGCTCTAGATTCACCCGTGAGGCCTCCAGGTCCACCCACAAGGGATTACCTAGACTACGGTAATTGAAGTAGGCAGACAGGCAGTGGTGGGTGGCACCATTCTGTGGACTGTGAGCCTTGACTGACTGAAAGAGAGTGTTTTGAGCACTAGTATTCACTACTTTCTCTCTGTGTCTTCTCTGTCTGTGGACACGATGTGACTAATACCTCACGCTTCTGGCACTATAGCATTCCTCCCCTGATGGCCCGTATCCTTCAACCGTGAGCCAAAACAAATACTTTCTCCCTTAAGTTGTCAGGGTATTTGGTCACAGCATCAGATACCAGTTATGTGATAACTTCAGTGAGTTATAAAGTCCCTGTGACTCTCTCATGTGGCTATAGAAGTGGCTATATTTATGTGGCTAAAATTTAACATTTCATAGCACATAGCACCGCACCTTTTCCAAGGTATTGAGTCCTTCCCTCACGTGAACTGTTTCATGGCAGATGACTCTAGGGTGGGCCCATGTACTATAGATGATGCTACCACTTGCTGTTTACAAGCCCAAAATATATTTGGGGTCTTCCATGACCTCAAATGTTAAGGCTCAACTATTTCTGTGCAAGAAAGAACATGGCGGCAACAAAGGGGTGATGCACAGTCACGTGGTAAAAGCTGAGTCACACTGCCTGCCTTCTTCTGTGATTTTTTTTTTAAACAATGAGAAGACTGGATTAATGAGCATAAACTCATACCTCACCTCAAAGGAATACTTGGGAAGGTTGTATCCCATAGTATCAGCTACCATGTACTCATAAAGTTTGAGAAACAGTATATTTGGATGTGGTGTGACAGTGCTTTACCTCAACAAGAAAGTGTGATAGTTTAATGTAATAATGAGCAAGTCTTCTTAAAGAAGGACTGTATTTACAATTTAGAAAGTACAAACTGTTCATCTGAGACTGACATAATGCACAAGATTCTGCCCTTTCTCATGGGTGGAAACCTAAGACAAACCTCTAACAGGCGACATTTTTCTCACCTTGCAGGAGGTGACCATGCCCTGGTCTATTGCATGTGCATGAGAAACCCTCTCATTTTCTTCAGATTAAAAAGCACTGTATCTTTTCTGTTATTTCATATTTTTGGAGGCTTTCTGAAAGTGGACTTGTCCTCTGTGTGGTTGTTTAAAGAAACCATGCAGGAAAAAAAAATCAGACTATTTTAGTACACTTTCTTTTTTTTAAAGAGCAATGATTTTTCTCTTTTCAGTTTGGAACCTGAGGCAACTGAAGGTCCCTGTGGTACCCCGGTCACCCCATCCCTTCTTTTAGCATTTTTTCAAAGGGCACAGGCCAATCTGCCCATAATGAGCATGGAAAGTGAAAATGAAGTTCCTGGTAATATGACACAAATTTCTTTACTTTTTGCTCCTTATTTCATCTTAATTAGTCCCTGTAGAAAGGATTGATTTTTGAGAGGCTTGTAGTGAACATCTGTTGGCATTCCAAGGGTCATTCTTAGCCTGTCCTGTGTTTGACATTTCTTGTAAAAGAGAAGGCATTTGTTCATATTGACATTAGCTGCCTCTGTATCTCTTGGTGGTACAGATGGTCTGTGAATAAAGACATCAAGCTAATAGGCAAGATGACAAGTTTCAATGGCATCAGGGCTCCAGGCGCTTAAATGGCAGGGCAGCATAGATTGCTTCTGCTGCAGGAGCTGGGGCCTTTGGTAAGAAGGCATATGGACTGAGCTACAAATGAGGAAGCATCCTGGAAAAATGTCTAGAAATCCTCCTTGCAACTAGAAGGGTTTATATTTATTATTGTTAATATTGTTATTACTATTATTATTTATTAGTCTGTCCAGTATTCTAAGCTCCAAAGATATTCAGGCTATAGGAAGGAAGGGAGAAACTATTTTTTTTTACCTGTCCTGCACCCACTCTAAATGGCTCATGAGAGCATCAAAAAGGAGCTATTGTTTTTGCTGTCCTGGTGAAGTGTGCTCACATTCCTGTTTCCGACAGAGGATGACCACTCTCAAGTTCAGAGGCTGTTTCTCTCCTGAATGGAATAGTCTTTCCTCAGAGGGTCTTCAGCAAAGTGGTGATCTGGAGCCTTCCTCACTCCTGGGTCTCTGGGCTTCTTCCCAAGGGCCTGTCTCCATTTGTCATGATAATCAATCATAGATTTGGCATATGTATATCAACTTCAATTTAAGTCTATTTCTGTATTAATCATGACCCACCAATTAACACAGAGGTTTTGATTGGTTTTTTTCCAATGTGGATTGTCATATGTGATGTATATTGTCCAAGTCTAAGTGGTTTTGTTTTGTTTTGTTTTGACCAGTTTGGGCACAGATAGGTAAGGGCCCCCATTTGTTCAGGTCTCTCTCTCTCTCAGGTCTCAACATCTTCCCATCCTGTGAAATTCTAATATTTTATACTCAGCCTCAGTACAGCAGCCCCTCTGCATTCTACTTAGTAATACTGTAGCCCTTCTTGTCTTCCTGGGCCATCTTTGACTCTAAGTTATTCCTTTCCTTGTGTACATTACTGGTATATCTGCACAGAGGGCTTCCTTTTCATCTTTTCATGAATGAATTGAGGTCGCTTATAACAGTGCAAACTATAAAGGAACCACAAATAATAAGTCCTATCTTATGATGGAAACCCTTTTAAAAGAAAGATACTATGGGAAATGATTTATGGTGACACACAGACCAAAATAATACACGTTATTCCTTGTCAAGTGTAGTCGATTCCTGTTCTCTTCTGGTCACATATACCAAGGAATTGGCTGGACTCCACTGCATTTACATGAAGGAGGAAGGCATAATAATGCACTCATTAGGTTAAGGAAAGTACAGTTGTTTGTTAGCCTTTTTTAAAAATCTTTCTTTGTCTTTGAGTATTGTGAAGATTCTGCTATGTGCCCCCTACTCCATTCCTGCAATGGATTTCCAATTACCAATGCAAGTAAATGAACAAGTCTGTGAAAAATAGGCAAGAGGAGGATGTGCAGGGAGATGGTCATAGGCTGAGAATGGAAGGAGAAGTAAGGGAGAGGCTGGGAGCTGTCAGATAGAAGGCATGTGCTAAGATGGCTTAGCTGCTTTAGTTAGTGAAGCAGTTGTCTGGCTCAGGTACCCATTCTGTATTTCTAGTCCACCTCCATGGTCATAAGCCCATTATCAGAACCCGAATCAGATCTTCCATAATGAGAGAAAGATGGGCTTCCAAAGAGCTGAGGCCAGAGAACAGTGGGTACACGGTTGTCTGGATTCTCTGTTGCAAGCCAAATGGAGACACCACGCTGCTTTGGCTTCTGTGGGAATCATGTTCTGGTTGCATGTTGCAACTTTGCCAACACCTAAGTGTTAACAGGAAACTTCTCTCTGTTTCTTTCTCCCACATCAAATTCACTTGTGCTTCTGGACCATTGTGAGAGACCATTGTTCTATCTCTCCAGAGGATGGAGTTGGGTTCTTCAAAGATGGTGGCTACCTCTACCCTATGATTGGGTTCAGTACCTATAGAGTTACTTTGTCTCTTTTATGCTGGAAACCCAATAACCATGGAAATGAGTGGTTTTTTACATTATTTTAGAAGCTTCTAAGTAGGAGTGAGTCTTCTTTCCTCTTTTCTTCTCTCCGTCTCACTATGATTCTGAGGATAATGAGTCTCCTCAGAGATATTTCCAGAGACCCATTGTACACCAGGTCAGGGAATGGTAATGCAGTTATAAGGAGAGACTGATTCATTTAATTTATGAGGTGCTTACCTTCTGGGATGCGAGAAATAAGAGAAGCATCTCGTTGAGGAAGAGAGGAAGGGAATGGGGGTAGATGAGATGTTGGGGAGACACCAGAAGGAAAGAAGAAGGGGAAACTGTGGTTAGTATGTAAAATAAATAAAAGTTACTTAAAATTATATATATATATACATGTATACACACATATACATACATATGTATGCATCTTCAAATGAGAACCATGAATGTGTGCTAATGAGGTACGAACAGACTGGGATATATAAGGCCATACTGGTTTATGAATGTTGATAGAAGTGGTCTTTTTGAGAAAGTCACTTATGATGCCAAGAGCTAGATTGCCAAATTATTTGAGTAGGGATAATTCTAGTCAAGTGAACCTCTTATAGGCTCTTATAGGCAAGTAAGTGTGAGAGCCAGGCATAGCATCCCAAGGGCTTAGGGATATCTTCTCACCTTATCTATTAGAATCAGATGCTGAGGCAGCCTGAGAGAGAGAGAGAGAGAGAGAGAGAGAGAGAGAGAGAGAGAGAGAGAGAGAGAGATAGTCCTTTTACTGTTAGCAATGGTGTCAACTTGTTTGTATAGATGAGAAATTTTTCCTGATTGCAAGTCCAATTTTCTCTTGGAAGCTACTCATCCTTTATAAAATGAGAGATGGGACTGAACTTGAATATGACCATAAGATTTCACTGGCCTTGCCTTTCTCCATTCTACACTGACACACATTAGCCCCAAGGTTTCAATTCAAGGCTATGTTTCTCCTCATGGTTCAGAGCAATAAGTCATTATTCAATCCCATGTTACTTCAGAGAAGTGAGAGAGCATCCATTTGTAACAAGAAGTTTCTTGCCCTGACTTTCCGGCCTAGCCCCAAGGTTACTGCAGCTACTTAGCCCCAAATAATTACATAGAGCTTGCATTAATTTCATGCTAATTGACCTATGGCTCAAGCATATAACTTGCTAACTCTTAACTCTTAAACTAACCCATGATTAGTCAAGTGGCTTAGTACCTTTTCTCAGAGCAGCATCCTGGCCTTCTTTACTCTGCTTCTGCTGGCGTCTCTCTCTTCCTCTTCTTCTTCTTCCTCTTCCTCTTCCCAGAGTTTTCTTAGTCTGGTTGCCCTGCCCACAATTCCTGTCTGTCTTCTGACCAATCAGCATTTTATTAAACCAGTAGGAGGGACAAATGCTTATAATGTACCAGAACATAATTCCACAACATCCATTCTTTTTTTCTCCCCCTGGATCAATGAGATAATTCAAAGTATCCCCCAAACCTGGATGTTTTGCTCTGTGATTAAACTGGAATTTCAATAAAATGTGAACCCACCACACTTTTATTTAGTCCTTTCTCTGTGCAGTCCTTTCATCCTGCATGCTGTCCTGCAGTGGGGTGAGGTGACAGAGGCCTCAGAATCAACATTATTGGCTTTAAATGAATCTGCCTCAAGACAGTCGTGATCCCTTTTTGAGAAAGACTAAAGAGTCCACACATGTTTGTTTGGACTAAAGAGTCCAAACACTTAGGAAGGAGTTTGATCACTGCTCTTTGTGTGGGGGCTTGTCATTGTTCCTGTTGATAACATTTCTGCAGACTATTAATATAACTATAAAACTTCAAAAGTCAGGCAGACAACAGAAACCAGATGCAACCCTTTCCATTAGAAAGACTCGTGTGGCAGCTTTCTATGATTTCCCTGGTTGTTGCTTATTAAGGTTCAGGCTCCTGGCTCAGGCAGGGGCAGTGTCCTTAGTGTTTCTTTATGGTCCAATTAGTTGCTCAGACTTTCCATCACCTACATGGATTGTAAGTTTCTTGAAAGCATGCCATCTTTCTGTGAACCTCGAACTCTGCCATAGTAGATGTAACCCTGTAAATATTCACAGAATTAATTACTAGCTGGCTAGTCTAATGGGTGGGTGTGAGCCAACTCTTATTAAAACTCCTAAAGAGACAAGCATTTTAGCTGGGTTCTTCTTCCCCTCCTCTCCCATTCAGTGGGATTGAACCTTGAGCTCCACACATGCTGGGTGGGGGCTCTGCCATCGAGCCGTATTCCCAGCCTCCATCTATACACCTTCCCATAATTCTTGCTTTCTTCTGTCATCTGCTTTTCTCTTCCTTGTCTCTTCCTCTTCCATGCTATCTCTCCCACCCAATTTTGGGTTCAGTCACATCTTGCCACAGCTACTACTACCTGTTTTGACATACGATCAAGTCTAAATACTCCTAAACTTCCATAGGGGCCCAAGTGGAAAACATTGACAGCACTGTGGGCAGGTGAAAGGGGTGGCGACCTCTTCCTAGGTATCCATTCCTGGAGGTGTCTCAGGAGCATGTGCTGGCATTACTAGATGATGGGGACTTTCTCCTTGCTGAACACCCTCATGGCAGTGTTTTAGAGCAGTTGTGCCAAGTGTAGCAAGGCTGAAACAGGTGCTTCCAGGACACATGAAACCTACACCTTCCCCCAGCTGCCCCTCTCTGCTCTGTACTTGCTACTGTTTAAATGCCACTGCTATTTGATCAGACAGTGGAGTCTTATGTCAGGGAGGCAGCTAATGTGAGTTTATATTGATATATTTATATATAGCATATATTATATATAGCCTATAGATAGTAAATATACACACTCACCTTTATATGCATGTCTCATGCAAGCTATTTGTTGATAATGAAAAGACACCCTTCTGGGCTTGCTAGCAGTAATAATTGTAATAATAATTACAGTACCAGTAATAATTATTCCAGGCCAAATCCTGGGAACTTGGGTCATTATGGTGGTTCTGTACCCAACTTCTAGAGCTCTTTACAAGTGAAGGTTGGGATGATGTTCTTAGCACTGTTGAGGCCTAAGGGTTTAAATTCTGGACCAGTGTTGACTCCTCCTTAGGAATCCAAGGTTGATGTTTAACTTCTGAGATCTCACTTTTACTTTCTGAGATGTGAACCCCCCTCCCCCCACTAATCATTCTTTAGATAGCCTGACCCTCACTATATGAATAAACACATTGCAGGTAACTGGGAACAGCAGCTGGGGGCTGCCAAGTCTCCGCTTTGCTGCAAAAGCAGTCTCATAATCAAATATAGAAGCAGAGTGCATCATGGCTGGGCTGGCTCCTAGGATAGCTTTACATGGCTAAGAAGGTATTTTTAGAAGGTATCTTTGAGATCAGTGACTTCGGGAAATCAGCTCAAAAGGAATTCAGCATCTGAATACTTTTTCTAGTTTATGCTTCTTTCTTCTTTGTTTCTCTTGGTTTTGAAGAGGAAAAAGAGATATTTATTTCGAATCTTGCTCCCTCTGAAAATACTTAATCGATTTTTTTCATTTCATTCATCTGTGACAGAAATAACAGCAGGCTTTTGGTGTTGTTGTTTTTTGTATATTGACACTTTTTCCCCCTCTGGAGTGTACAGACACAGGCAAGCTGAGGCACTTGCAAGTTTCCCCATGTTTGGCCCCGCTGTGCACGTGAGAGAATTTTCTCAAATTTTTCCAGTCTTCAGAAGTTCCTCTCTGTCTTCTTAGAGCTGGTTCTAGTGCAGCAACTGGCTGCCCATTTGGCTAAGTAATGTTAGGATCTAGGACATCTCAGTAGGCTAAAGAATGTCTATCTGGCTTAGACATGTCACTTAGATTTGGAGTATCTATTTTCTTTCTCATTTTTGTCACACCTGAAATGATGAAAGATTTTTTTATCACAAAAATATGACACTGTTGATGGCTACATGAGAGCCCAGAGTAAAATTGCTAACACTTGTCAAGGCAAACCAAAGCAAAGTCAAGGCAGAAGTGGGCACCGATAAGTATGTGTCTCTCACCTGGGGACAAGGAGATGGGAGCTGGCTAGTACTGTCTTGATTTCTACATAATGACTACATACAACTTCCTAATTTCCATGAAAGTATTCATTTGTGCACAACCATGAAGTAAGCCTAGAATGGTCTGTTAGGTCTACCACAATGCATTGTCTCTTCTCTTCATTGTTGAGTGACTAACACAAAACCATCACTAGATATTCTGTGTCTTTCCTGGGGGACTGAAGGGAGGAGCAACAAAGTACCTGTCAAAACAGCCCATATCCCTTCTGTCCCTTCTTATGTGTTCTTAGAGAGCTGTGGAATTTGAGAACTTGTCACAAAAGTCGACCAAGAGAAGACACATTCACATCCACAGAAGCTCTGAGCTAGAGAGTCATGAAAGACGTTGCCCCTGTGACTGACTTGTTCCCAGGGCCACTGAGGATGTTTGTGATCAAGCTGCCTTTCCCAGGGTCTGTGAACCAATGGGATCTTCTCCTCATCCTTTCCTTTGTCTTAAATGGATGACCATTCGGATGTAAACATTGTGGATTTTCCTCTCACAATTACAGATAATCTACAAAGAACCAGTGCTTTTTCATTGTAAATGTGTGTGGTGGTAGGGTTAGGGTTAGGGGGCGGGCCTAAAGCACAGGATGTCCACCTTGGGAATACTTTTTCCAGTAGCTCTTCACTTGTTTTTCTTTTGTTTTTGTCGTTGTTGTTGTTTTTGAGACAGGATCCCTCACTGGCCTGAAGTTGCCACTGTTTTCATGTCTGTCTGGCCAGCAAACCCCAGGGATCTGCTCATCTCTTCCCACTAGGCTCAACTTTTTCACAAGAGCTCTGGGAATTGAAGAGACATTCCTTGTGGTTTTGTAGTAAGCATTTTACCTACTGGGCCATCTCCTCAGCACCATTTGATTTTTCATGGAAGCATTTCTTTTTTTCAGTGTTCTAACCGATGACTGTTAGACTTGTAGGAACACTGGCAGGACCCTTTTAGGTAGCAAGTGAGTCATTGTAGGAAAATATGGAGAAGCCAAGAGTCTGCTTATGGTGTAGGGCCTTTACCCCTCCCCTAACCTGTCAATCTTGTTACCTCTGGCCATTACCTTCCCCGAATCCTGGGCATCCTAACTTCTTTGGCTCCATTTGTGACCCTTAAAATAGTCTTTTTATCTTGTCATAGATATTGTTCTTTTCTGTTGATCTCATTCGGGTCCAGCCCCCCCCAACCCCCACCCCATATACTGCTGCCATCCTAGTGGAAGGATTGTTTAACTGAGAGTTTCTTCTGGGCGATTTACCAGTGCACAGAATAAGGAGGTTTTGTGTCACAAGTCACCAGAGAGCTGCAGTGAGCACAGCCTCTTCCCAATATGATCACCAACCCAAGTCACCACCCTCAGAAGATGAAGTGAAATTAGAAAACTGCCTTAAACCAGCTACCTGCCAAATATGCCCCTGAAGTCAAGTCTAGTGACCAGGCTCCAGTTTTTTAGGAAAATTCAAGAAGAGGCTCACCATGCAAGCACCATGAGCACAGGTGTTTGTTGACAGGAACATTAGGATGCTACTCCTGCCCAAACCCAGTTACTTGTGTATATCACAATAAAGCATTTCTTAATATTGGTGTTACCAGGTAATCTTAAAAGATTATTACCTCTCTTTGTAAAACTGAATACCATCTTGAAAAATATGTGTGGAGATTGTTGGGTTTTTTATTCATTATTCTTTGGATCATGAGTGTTGCCTATTTGAGAATATCTACCTATCCATAATAAGCTATCTTGGGGATAGGACCCAGGTCTATATTTAAAGTTCATTCAGGTTTTATGTATAGTATATCCACATACACTAAGGGGAGTTTTGTACAAGATCCTCCCACTCTTTTTTAAGATCTCATGTAGCTCAGACTAGTCTTGAACTTAATGACCTTGTGCCTCTGATCCTTCTTCTTTTTCCCCAAATTCTAGGATTACAAGCATACACCAGCATTCCTGGTAGTTCAAGTCGGGGCTTAAACCTATGCTTTAATTCATACTTGGCAAGCAGTATGACAACTAAATGACATCTCCAGCTATAATCTCACATATTTCTAATAATCATGTGTAAGAAAAGCTTTGTGATACTGAATTTTCCAAATGTGTATATCCTGACTGCATAAAGAGTTTTGTATTTTGGTTCAGATTTTAGATTTTGTACACTAGGGATGATCAACCACCTATGTGTGTGAATCCAAATTCATAAAAAAGCTATTTGCATATGGTTTTGCAGCCACTGGCACAGGCCAGAGCTACATTTTGCCAGAGTCAATGTCCAAATAGCTTAGTCTATAGAACATAAGACTCTTAATCTCAGGGTCATGGGTTCATGCCCCATGTTGGGTGTCAAATATTGCATGAATTTTACTTGGTATTATTAATAAAAACCCAGAGACAGATATTGGGGGGAAATAGAATATTAGAGAGACAGAGAAACAAGGCAAAGACACTCCTCAGGAATTCTCAGCATGAATGCCTCTGAGTAACCAGCCAAAAAAGAAAAGAAGGACCTCACAGGCTTTCCTCCTCTTTCTTAGCTCAACTATCTCACTTCCTGGTTGAACTTTCCTGGTGCTAGGATTAAAGGTGAGTGTCACCACCACCTGGCTTTGTTTGGTTTTGAACTTACAGAGATCCAGAGGATTTCTGCCTCCCAAGTGCAGGGATTAAAGGCATGGCTCACCACTCCTTCACCTTCACAGCTTGGCTCTGTCTTCTGATTTTCAGACAAGCTTTATTAAATACACAATATATTACCACACAAATGGGTGTGTGCGCACAAACAATCACCTCCTGAGCTGTTCACCTGCAAAGCCATCCTCTTGTGACCCCTGGAGCCTGATGCACTCTTCTCTGTACATGCTTAGCAGGGTTCTGAGGCTCTTATAGGTGAACCTTTTTTTGTACCAAGAGTTAAATTTGCTCCCAACCCTGGTTGTGTGAGTTATGTTTAGACTGTAATAATGCAATTTCCTTTGATGTTATAAAACCAGTAAAAATGTGCAACTACAGTGTCGCCCCATCCACACAAACATGAAGTGTTTAAGACAACTCATAGAAGTTTAGTTTAAAAATAAAACAACAGTTTGAGTGTGGACATAGCAGCTGTAGAAACTTTGAAAAAAACCATTTGTAATTCTAGGAGCCTATACCCAGAATGTCTTGGAAGGGCTTTTAGGTCCAGTTTCTATCTTAGAACAAAACTTGACATTTTAGGAACTATGTAATGTGGATGGTTGATAGGGCACAGTCTATACTCAGGTCTCAGTGCTAATATGGCCAAGGCTTCAGAACAACAGTAAATCCACCTCTTTCCCATGATGTCAGTAAGGGCTGAAGTATGAGTGTGATATTCTGACATTTATGAAAACAGTGAGAAAGAACGGGCTTCAAGGCGGCTGTGTGGGTAAAGTACTTTCCATGCAAATGGGAGGACCTGAGTTTGGATTGCCAGTACCCAAGTGAAAAGTGAGTACAACAGTGTTCTGTAATTCTAGAAGAAGATCTGTACGACTTACTGGGCAGCCCATGGAGCTGAGCCCAAGGGATTCCAGGTTGGGAAGAGATTGTCTCAAAAAAAAAAAAAAAAAAGTAGAAAGTAATAGAGGAAAATTTTGACACTGATCTCAGGCATTTATAAGACCATACATCCTCCCCCCCTGTCTCTCTGTCTCTGTCTCTCTGTCTCTGTCTCTGTCTCTGTCTCTGTCTCTCTCTCTCTCTCTCTCTCTCTCTCTCACACACACACACACACACACACACACACACACACACACGGATGGACGGACATGCATATTTATGTCTGCAGGTACACATACATGCCATAATCTATAAAGAGCTTCTATATATATATGCCTATAAAATTCAAGGCTGGTATTTGGACTAGGGGAAAAGATAATTGGCCAAGAAATTAATTAAATCTTAAGCAACCTGTCAGCATGTCTTTCTTCTTTCACCCCACATTATCATTCTAGATTGTAAGGGTCCCAGCAGACATTTGCTTAGACCCATCCTTGGGGAATATGGTTTTCTTCCAGGTCTCTAGGTCAATGGGTTCCAGAGTCTGACTGTGATCCTATTGCCTTGCATTTGTCTGGCCATTAGGCAGCACGGATGGGAAACACTGTATGGCTCTGTGGATGGGGACAATGAGGAGGAGGAAGAGGAGGAGAAGTTCTATCAACACCAGGAAGTTGGAGGTGGCTGTGAAGCAGCTAGTGAGCCTGGTCTCTGACATCAGCCCAGACAGCTGTCCTGTTAACAGCCTTCTGGTTGCAAAAATCTAAAGCAAATGGTTACTTCACAAGAGAGGCCTAGTGTGGCACAGGCTCACAGTAAAGCTGCTGGTTCCACTTTGATGGGGAAGATGGCTGAGGTTTGCACTCATCAGACTAGAAAGAAAATGTGCAATGATGACTATCTTTCAAATGAGTGTTGGTGTCCAAAGACTGTAGATGGCCTTGGAGGCTGTCCCTGTTCATATAGGACCCTTGTGTTGTTGGTGTGACCCATTCTTTTGACTAATCCAGATATTACCAGAGAGGTACTCTCTAACAGCTTGTAGGCTTTGAGCAGGACATGGTCCACATAATACAAATTTCTCTGTGATGTGACCTCTTGTCTGGGCTCCCAGGAACATAAGTTATATTTTGACATATGGGAGAAATACTCAGTAGGATCAGGTAAAAGATGCAGTTGTCTGAAATAAGTAAACCCGCTTTCGCATACATGAAAATCATTAGTCATTTAAACACATCATGTAAAACAATGTGTTTTTCTTCAATTAACACCTCCAGTTCTCACATCTGGAGGGTTACTCTGTTCTTAGGAACCGTGTGGTGTGCTTCCATGAGAATTTTTGAGTATTTTTCTCAATCTATAAAAAAATGTCATTGGAATTTTGATGCTGGTTGCATTGAATTTAGAGACTACTTTTGGCAACGTGTAGGCTCCACCTCTTAAAGGTTCTGCACATGACCACCATTGTACTGGGGACCATGCTTCTAACAAATAAGCCTCTTGGAAACAGACAGTGTCTAAACCATTCCACCAGCCAGCATATATACACCAGTGTACTACATGAGCCCTGGACTGGGTTGGCATGTTCTCTACTGTCACTCATCTCTGGGCTGACCTGCTTTCATATTGTTGGAACTCTTAGTAGCTTGGACTCTTTTCTTTTTGAAGGTCCTCCCTTTAGGATGCCAGGACAGCTGTCTTAGAAATCCTATCACTGGAATTCAGTTTTCTCTTTTCACTCAGGCTACTGCCTGAGGTACCATCTCCAGCAAGCAGATCCTAGATGTATCTTCCATTGCAACTGGTCTAAGACAGGTTGGAGAGGTCTCACAGCCAGGCTATGGGGCATGTGATCCTTACCTCTGCTCTTCTCTCCCTAGAGGGAATTAGCAGAGTCCAGCAGTTTCGTGTGTCAATGAAATGCACTGCCTATAGCCCCATCACAACTGCCACACTTCCCCCATAGTAGACATTGCAGCTCCATCACAGATTCTTTGCATGTGCACTGGCAACAGATTAATACAAAATCAAACCTATAATGACTCCAATGTGTTTCTGGTAGTGCTTGCTCACCTGTGTTGTGTTGAGCAACTTCACTGCAGCCTAGGTTCTGAATGAATGCTCATTTTGCACTGTGCATGCCATCACAATATGCAGTGCCAAAAAATGATCTTAGAAACAACTTAGAGTCAAGGTTATTGTATGTTATGAATTCCGGGGCTTTTATTGTGCACGCCAAGGTTTTGCTCTCATAGAAACATACAAATTGCTTTAAAATATTGTAACATTTTCTCATAGTCATTCCTCATGTGAATATAAAATTGGTCTATATTTAAGTTGTTCTCTCTTGGAATGCTTGATTTTAAAAATTGTGATTTTCTCCAAAATAATGCAATGAGTTTTGGCATGTGAACTTCTGAAAGGGGATTAAATGTACTTTTTGCCATTTTGTGCTATGTATATATATGAAGCAGCATTTTTTAGTATTGGTGGTAATAAAATTTAAATGTGGGTCATCTCTTAAAAATACTAAAGATAATCCTATGTCATGCAGAATCAAATGTTGAATATCATGTCTTTATGTAAAACTAAACCAGACTGATCTCACTTGTATGCAAATTTCCTTTGGTCTTTAACAGATAAATTATATGCATTTCAAATAATTAGTTTAAAATATTTTTGTATGTTTTGTTATCAGAAAAATCTTTGATTTATATGCCTATTATATATACCTATATATCCAGGGTCACATAAAAGATTCTTAGAGGAAATTTCCGAGTTAAAAAGAAAGGTTAAGCCTAGTCTGAAGTAGCAGTTACTACTAATATCTCCTGGCTCTTTTAGCCCTACTAGGTTTCCTACCCCAGGTAAATGACTTCCCCTTTCTAAGGTCAGGTTTTTTCATCTCTTAAGTGGACTCATAAAAAGTATTGACCTCACCAGTTTATAAATTAATTTATACCCCTAGTTTAATACAAGTAGAATGCACTTGGTTGCTAATGTTGTTCTCATCCTGTGGTTCATTGTTATCATCTCCAAACGCCACTCACAAACCTTCTTGATAGTTATTTTTAAGGCTCTTCTTAGAACTACTATAAATCAACAGATAGTTTCGGGGCAGTTAGCTGAATCACATGTCTCTGCTGACATTCACCCGGGATCATTTTATAAAAATATGCCTTTGTACATGAATATGCATGAGTTACTTCATGTTCCCTGTCCATCAGGTTATTAGTGACCCCATTTGGACTGGCTGCTGGTAGAACATCCCTGTTCCAGTCCTCACTCTGTGTTTCAATGCCTTCTCAGAGTTTCTTGTATCCTGAAATTTTAATTAGTAATTGATAGCAGGCCCTGATAACTTGTAAATGGAGACTGATCATTTATTAGCCTGTGTTTTGATCAGCAATCTCATATGAAAGCAATTCTTGGGTCAGAAGATGCTGTTGTGTGAAAGGAGGCCAGCCTTGGTTTTCCCTGGTGTAGTCACAGGGAGCATAGTGTTTCTTGGTAGACAGCCCACATATTGTTGTCATACTCTACCTGTTTTCCCTGCCCCCTGGTTCCACTTAGTGTATTCATTATTACACTATATAGATTGGGTAATCTTTTAAAGTCATATGGTTTTTTAAATTGTTGTATGAGGTTTCTGGCTGGTTTTTCTGGTCTAGGTATGAGCTTCAGGCCCACTCGCAGCCCCATGGCCACTTTGCCTCAAAGAAAAACACAAAAGCTTATATTCATTTCACACTGATTGGCCTTGGGCTCAAGCATTTTGCTTGCTAACTCCACTCTTAAATGAACTCATCTTGTTCAGCCATGCAGCTCAGTACCTTGTCTCAGAGCAGCATTTCACCTTCTTTTCTCTGTGTCTGTCTGTGGCGTTTCTGCAGCATCTCTGCTGTGCTCTGCTCTGAGATGTTCCCAAAGTTTTCTTAGTCTTGTAGCCCTGCCCATACTTCCTGTCTGCCTCTGGCCAATCAGCATTTTATTAGACCAGTAAGAGGGACAAATATTTACAGTGTACCATAAATCTACTACAGTTTTTCCTGGGTGTATTTTATGCACAGAAGCAGCCTGGATTATTCCCTTGTCCACCAAATATGCCTGTCCCTGGTCCATCTCATCCCAGTAGCTGTGACTCAGGAAGCTGCACTTTCCATGGTCCCATCATGACTATAATGCTTACACCACATTAGAAACCCATATTTGTCACAAATGCTTACCCACATGCTCTGTCCTCAGTCACCACCCTCCTGATGTATTTCCCATCAGCATACTAAGACCATTTCATTTTCCACCGCTCCAAAAAGAGCTATATCTCTCCAAAAGCTGCCTCAAGTTCCTCTCAGCCACCTGGAATCTTGAAATGTTCCTATTCCGAGTCCCCCATGCACATGGTATACATGGCTGGTGGTACTAGGTGTAGAGATATTTCAAAGTGTCTAATGAACACTGTATGAACAATTTTTAGAAATAGATAAAGTCTTTGATGCTCATTGCCAGACTGGAGTTAAGGCTTTATTCATCTATCTTCGCTCCAGTCTTTGTGTAAGGGCCCAGTCCCTCCCTGTAATCCTGGGTATTATTTTTCTCCCCCTGTGGCTACTTTGACAGGCTTTTAAAAACAGAGAAGACTCTTTCATCTTACTTCTGTTGCATTCCTCTAATTTGTAGCCAGGCTGACCATCTTACAGCTGTATTTATTAGTTGCTCACATTCTCTCTGGCTAGTCTGTTGACAGGGCACTTGACATTCAATAGTGCAGCATACCTGTGAACTTGCCAGCTACCCAACATCCGATGATAGATAACTGTATTTCCCTTCCAGCTCTTGAGAGGGGCACACACTAAACATTTTTTGAAGGCTACATGAATTACTATTTGTAGCTGATGGTAGTTAATGCTCCTTAAACATGTATTAATATCTAGGGTTGAGGCTGAATTTTATTGGCTTAGAAGTTACCCAACACACACAAGGCTCTAGATTCAAGTCTTATATCTGCAGTAAATAATAAATATCAAGATTAGGATATATCTTCTATCCAGGTCAATATACAAATTGTGTGATAGGGGTGGAGGTGTATGTATGTGTGTGTGTCTATAGTTGTGTGCAGAGATACATGTATGGAGGCCAGGGTTGCTGGTGGGGATCTGGTCAGTCTCTACTTTATTATCTTAAAACAGTCTCTCCTTGAATCCAAGTTTGCCATTTTTCCAGCTAGGCTGGCAGATAGCAAGGCCCAGAGATCCTCCTGTTCCTATTGCTCCCCACCCCCCCAATGCTGGGGTTGCACCTCTATGGAACCACACTTGGGTTTTTACATAGGGACTGTTAGGAACTGAACTAAAATCCTAATGTGTGCAGCAAGTGCTCTGCCTGAATTGACTGACCCATTTCCTCAGCCCCAAGACAAAAATCATGTTGAGCATTACCTCCACGGTGTCTCTCTATTCATAGATCCCCTACATGTGGAGGTGGTTGGGAGAGCTCCAGGTTGGACTGTAAACTAAAGAAGATTGGGAATAAGATCCTGTGAGGACAAAGGTGTTGAATACCACATACGGTTACTGACACAAGCAGACACAGTGGCATTGGAGCCCAGACAGCAGGAATGTAGAGCAGAACAGTCTCTGCCTTGAGAGATATCTGCTTCTGAGTGGAGATGGCATCTTGACAACTCTGGGGACTGATGCCTAGCTATTAGGATCCAGTCTTCTTAGATGTCAGCTCATTTCCTTGTAGAAAATGAAATCCGATAAAAGCTGGTTTATCTGGCCTTCTATCAAGTGGAACATTTTGTATTATATCATATCCCTACGAATGACCCCAAGGCATAGCAAGATGGTGTTCAGGGTCACTTTGGAGTTAAGGGTCTTCTGAATTACATTATCATTCTTTTGAAAGTTGGTAATCGTGGTAGATGTCGTCATTTTCTATTTGCCACAATGCCTGAGTCTACCAAAGCAAAGGTTTCTGCAGCCTGGGAGACAGCCTCTTGAGGGAGAGAGGGAGGGAGAAAAAGAGAAAGGGAGGAAGGAACAGAGAGGAGAGAGAGAGAGAGAGTGAGAGAGAGAGAGAGAGAGAGAGAGAGAGAAACGTGTGCATGTGTGCTTGTGTGTGTACCTGAATGGAATGGAATTCAGGGCTGGCACATAACAGTGAGACAGAGTCACCTTGGATAGTGACACTTGCCTTTCATCATGACTATTCAGGGAGGATTCTGGGCAGGGAGCTCAGGCTGTGACTTGCCTGCTTTGCAAGCAGGAGGCCCTGAACTCAGATCTCCAGCACTCACCTAAAAGCCAAGCACAGACCCATGCACTGGAATTCCAGTGCTGGGGAAGAGGGTGGAGGGAGAGAGATGGGAAAATATCTGGAGCTGAACTCATTAACCAGTTGGTGAGCTCCAGATTTACCTAGTGACCCTGTCTCAAAGAATAAGGTGCTGAGCAAGTGATGGTGACACCCCAAACATTGACTTCTAGCCTCCACATGTCAAATACACACAGGCATGCAAACATGTGTTTATATCACACACATCTCATATGTGTGTGTGTGTGTGTGTGTGTGTGTGTGTGTGTGTGTGTGTGTGTGTGTGTGTATCTGTGTATCACTGGTGCCTTGAAAGGTTGGCTCCACTATGTAATTGTTTGGTACCAGAGTCAGAAGAAACAAGGGAGCCCAACCCTCTTGGACTTCATGATAAAAGGGACTACTCAGTCTCATTGCCCTAAGGAATGTGTGTCTGGGTTACTTACATTGCACACGTGGGCTCTTTGCTGAGGAATGCATGAGTGGTTTCTTCCCTCTGTGCAGGTAGCATCTGCCAAGCTGACCTGTTGATGGATAATTGCCTGACAGCCAAGCCTTTGATGCTAAGCTTCTCCTAGTTAGAAGGAAAGTTTCCTGCACCCTTTTAACAGTCCTGGGTGGTCTCCTCTGAGTTCCATCCCCATCCCAGAAAACCCACCCATGAGTGGGGATGGGAGTAGGGGCAACAAATGCCAGGACACTTTCTGAAATGTGGAGTGCAAAGGTGTATGGAGGGGATGACCCACCAGCAAACTCTGCCGAAAACAAACAAGTGTTAAATTAAAAAGAATGTTAACTACAGATCAGCTGCCTTGGCTCCTGACAGCAGATTTAATTCTACCCTCCTCTCACCTGATGGAGCTTCGCCCGCAGGGTTTGCATCAATTATCTGTCGACATGTGGAAAATGATTGATGAGCTGCCTGCGGCGCGGAGTACACTTTGTCAACCACTCATCATTTATACATCTTATCTCTGCCAGAACAAAGGCTAGGACAGCCCCACACTGATGGGGATGGGAAGGCGGGTATGTGGGGGAATGGGGCTTGAAGGCAGAACTGTTGGGGCCCACAGAGATGCTAAGCTGTTGACTTGCTATTGACTCCAAGTTGTCTGATCGGCCAGTTCTGCCCTTGATACCAGCTCCGATTTTGTAAAAAGCTATTTGGCTGTCCACTCCAGAAAAGCTGGAGATGTAGGAAACTGCATGCAGTTTGAATTACAGAACTTACCTAGGATGAGGTTTGGAAGCATTTCGGCCATTTCCACAAGTGGCCTTGTGTTAGAAGACAGAGAAGAAAATCAGCCTATTGGATCTAATTGTGAGGTGTGAGTGCATGTGAATGGAGAGGTGTCTAGGCAAGCTTTGGGGAAACTGACCCTATTTGATAATGGCAGACTAAACAGTGAAAGTGATGATGTTTTTTTTTTTTTTTAACTAAAATGAAACTCAAATGTTTTCTCTCAGAATGAAAGTAAAGACTGGGGACAATGTATATTTCTTTTTCATTTCCTACCTGAGTGGAACCTCCTACTTTTAGTCCTAAAGCCCATGCTGAGAGATAAACATTAAATACTAGGTCCCCTTGATCTTTCAGCCATGCTCGTATTTTGTGGCATGGTAACAAAGCAAGAGGATGACCATTATTTTAGTAACCTCTGCAAACAAAAGAAATTCCATCATGGATTCATCTCTGTGATTTTACTATGTTTAAGGTATCTCATGTATCAATTTTTCTTCTTTTGAAAGAGAAAGTACTAACAAATATAAAGCCAAGTGACTTAATTCTATAATTTGAAAAATAGGCCTAACAGATTTCTTTGGTAGGTGGAGAGAAATTAATGAAGGCATTATCAGTTCTGTAATGTAATGGGACTTTTCTTCTGATATAATCTGATGCACTACTAAAATTATTAAATAATAATAATGAATCATGAGCATAGTTATTAAGTTAATTTTTAAAGTGAGACAGTAGGGCTTTGAGGTAGCATCATAGTGCAAAAAAATGAGTACACATGAGAGCAATATGGAATGCAAAAATCCAAGCTTAATCAATAGCTCCAATACCTTCAAGATAGGAAGTCACTGGCCTTTAAAAGTCCTAGAGCAATATACTAAACTTAGTGGTATATTTTGTTCCTATGACTAGATGAAGGGTAATCTTTAGTTGCAATGAAGTGTTAAATGAAATGATAGGTTGCTAATCACTATGACATCAAGTGTTGTCACTGAAGTCATAAAGCCTGCATCAGCATGTCGTGGGGCCCTTTGGGGCCAGTGGAGAAAGGTGGCTATTGAGAGTCCATAAGTCCCACATGTTCCAGTGTTGGTAGATATCCCTAAAGGATCTGATTGAAGGAGACCTCCGGCCAGGAGAAAGCCCTTGTAGGCCTCTCCTAAATCCATAATTACTAAGTAAAGGGTAGTTATTATTAAATCCTACAGCTGAACATAGATGGGTTCTGTATGACCTGCACAGATGAACTATAAAAGTAACACCACCAAGTTGGGGACACATGGTTGCTTTGAGATGAGTTGTATTCTAGCTTAAGGTGGTAGCGTCATGTGCTGTTATGACTGGAACTTCAGGTGTTCTGTTTTGATAGCACTCACACCTTCCATCTGGTAGACATTTATTTCACTTACCTTGAAAGCTCTGGAGATTTTAGTATTGTTTCATAGGCTACCATACCACAGTGTCACTCACAGGATGACTTAGACAACACCAATGTGATGTCTCAGAAAATGAAAGTGAGGGTGTCTTCAGGGTTGGCTCTCACTGTGCAGACTGTGAGCAACTTTTATCTACCCTTCCTCTCTTCCATTCTCCTATATGCCATGCAGTGCATTGCTTGGTTTACAAGTGGGATCTCCTCCACCATTTCTTCACCCTAACTTTCTTCTCTCTGTATCTGCTTCTGTGAACAAATTTTCTCTTTTCATAAGGACACTAGCCGTTTGGATGCACCTTGATGACTTCATTTGGGCTTGATCATCTGTGATGAACTTATTTTTAAGTAAGATCATACTCACAGGATATTAAAACTTCATTGTCTTTTCAGGAGGACACAGTTCAACACCTAACTGAATTCTTCTGGATCCTTTTGTTAGCTTCCAATTTTTGCCATAAGATCTTGTTGTAGACCCCTTGGCCGCTAAAACATGGGCCCTTCCATCCTCAGCCTCCTCGGTGCTGGAATTAGAGGCATACATCACCACACTCAGCATCTAGGGAGGTTCAGGAAGAAATTTCCCTCTTACTACTTCTTACTACTATAAGGCTAGGCTTTGTCTTAAAGAGAAAAGCATATTGTAGACATTTGTTAGCTGCTCATGAATATTTGTTAAATTAAGAAGTGAAGGAGACTTACAGCCCTACATTTTCTTAGGGGAACAAAAGGACTTGCTTTTCTTTTGTTTTCCACTGCTGGGTGGTCCTCCTAAACTCCAGCTCCTTCATTGGTTGTTTGAGATAGGCTCCTGCTATGTGACCTTAGTTGGCTACAGGAACAATTCTTTTGTGTCTGTGTCCCAAGTACCAGGCTTACAGGGATGTGCCACTGTAACTGGCCAACAAAGCATTTTAAATATGCAGCTTACATTTGCACTAGGCTCATGGATGTATAAATCATGAAATTAGTGAGTTAATGCTAGAGGCTAAGATACCTAGAAAGGGGCTTCCTGTAAAATATATATCATGCATAGCCATTTGTCAATTTGTAAAGAATCTTTTCTGTCTGTTTTCTTGTTGTTTTGTTTTAATGGATGGTACACAGAAAAGAAGAAACCCATACTGCTTCTGGTTTTTTGCAGAAGTCAGTCTTTGGTCTGGAAGTTTGTTTTGTTTCTTTTTGTTTGTTTTTAATTATTTATTTTGATTTACTTATAAAATAAAGTCTATTTTCCCCTCATGTATCCCCTTGTTCTCCCTCCCTTCCCCCTCCCAACCCCTCCTGGAGGGTACAAAAACAATAGAAACCTTTTATGGAAAGTTTGTTAACAAAACCAAACCAAACTGCAACAAACTCAGTATCATTTGGACTGACTCAGATCCTCATAGTGAAAGACAGTCTATTATGAACAAAGATTGGATTTTCAGTTGGCAAAAAGGTAAGCATCTACCTTTTATCTTTCCAGAAATATCTTTTACTTAGAAACAGGTATGTTTTAATAAGAAAATAACAACTGACTATATTTATTTTAAGAATATGTTAAAAAATAGAAATTAGGTACAATGTAGAGGTCAAAAATTATAGATTTCTCTCAGGCATGATGACACACACCTTTAACCCAGCACTCAGAAGGCAGAAGCAGGTGAGTATCTGAGAGGACATGGCCAACCTGGTCTATAGATTGACTTCTGGATGGATCAGGGATGCATAGTGACATCTTGTCCTAAAGTATTTGTACAAAATAGAGGCTATGCTCAACATTTTTGTACTTAAGAGTTTTCTGTGTTTTCAGTATACTTATTTATTTAAGTATACTTGTGGATACATTTTAAAAATCATGTAGATAACAGGTCCAAACTTTGGCTCGGAACAAGCATGCATAGGGATTTAGCTAAAGTTGGGCTCCCTCTAAGAAGGTTGGGGTGATTCTGTAAAGCATTTACCTCATTAGCAACCCAAATTTCATGCCAGAGTCCTTGGAAAAGAAGAGAGGGAAAGGGAAAAGAAGAAAACACAGAGAAATAGTCATGGTAGCTTGTGTGGTGCTTGTAATGCGGGTGTTGGGGAGGCAGGGAAAGGCAGATGCTCCTTGGAGATCCCTGGCCAGTCAGGCTAGTCTGCTTGGTAAGCACCAGGGAGAGACTTTCTCTAGAAACAAAGCAAGCAAAACCAATGCTACCCTAAGGAGCAATTAGTCAAGGCTGCCCTCCACCCCCAGTCACATGGTCTTTGGGGAAAACTGGCCAACTTTCCTGGGATGGTGAGTCGAAAGCAAGGAACAGGAGGATGACACAGGAAATGATAAGGACCAGGACAAGGCCTTGAGAGGTTACCACTTCAAGAAGAATAGCCCCTGGCAGCTGTATATTGCCCTTTTCCCACTATAGACAATTGTCACTTTATAATTCTCTGTTTAAACCTGTTTAATTTGGGATTTAGAAATGATGGCTGAAACTCAGAGGCATGTTGTCATGATGAAAGGCTATGATTGCTATGATTTAGAGACCAGTTAGCATGATATTTGTTTTCATTCTGCAGTACACCCCCCCACACACACACACATGCACTTTTCCTCAGCATGCCCCTCACTATCAGGAAAAGTAGGTTTCCCATCCAAGGCTGATTTTCCAAAGCTGAGAGCTTACGCCAAGGGTTGGGAGATGGGGCACAGACTCCCCTGGCAGCAGCCACTCCTTAGATTGAGCCCTTCTATAGAACCACTCCCCTTGCAAAAACAATGCCATTTAACGTCAAGCTCTGACATCATTAGCGTTTCTATTTCACATAAATAAACATACCTTCCCCCACCCAACACACACATTTCTGCTCACCTCCCCCAGGTCAGGCATTCCTCAATTATAGTCTTAAACCTGACCAGCGAGAAGAAATTGTGACCTTAAGTTATATCCCACAGTCCTACCTCATGTTGAGTATCAGAGAGGTTTTGTGGTATTCTTGTTGACAGGCTGTTTGTAGATAGAACAGTTTTCCATAAGGAATTGAAATCATACATCAAATGTATTGTTTTATATGTAAGCCACTGGAGACCAATGAAAGCAGTTGGTAGAGCCCAAATACCATTACAAACAGATTTATTGTAGTGTGTTTTCTTCCACCTTTTTCTAGAAGTTATTACTTTAATCTTAAGAATTTATGTAAGTGTGCCTGTGGCTTTTTATATGGTTTAGGCATTCACTTTGAGACTTTTAGCTATTTAGTGGCTGGGTGTTTAAAACAAGTGTTATCAAGGAAATAATTTTGCTTTTACATCATTTTTTTTATATTTGCCTCTGAATGCTTCATATAGAATAGCCAGTTGGCGATATAAAAGAGTTATTGCTGATGTCATGGAAACTTATCTTTCTAGTGCCCTTTAGTTTGGTATATTCATCCACACTTCTAAAACAGCAGCGGAGATAAACACACAACATTTCTGTTTGCTGCCAGATCAGGAAAAAATAATAAAAAAAAATAGAAAATAACCTCTGTGCCTGCCTTCCTGGATCATTTCAAAAACAGAGAGTATTAGACTTTGAAGCAATTAAACTCGCTCTGGTATACATTTGCTAAAAGGGCTGGAAAACAATTTTTACCTTTGCCCAGCCCCACAGTAACAGAGCTGTTTGAACCTTCAGACAGAAAGATCCTGAGTGATGTCTCAGAAGGTGAATCAGATGACCTTGCAAGACCCAGCTCATTTATCATGTCAATCTATCAACTAAGTCAGATAACATAAATTTCTTTTTTATTTTCAAACTGTTCTGCTTCTTAGCCTTTTTGGCACATGCATGTCTTCTGAATATACCAGCTTCAGGCACAGACTTGTTTGCACATTGTACATACATATTCTTCATACACAGGCTTTGATTTGGGAATCATATTTTCTAAGTGTGTTGATAGAAACCAACCAGTCATCCCAACACAATATGTGTCCAGGGTAAGTGAGTTGATATATATAAACTGTAGTTTATGTGCATGTTACAAAAAAAAAATGGCATGGATTGAGGATGGCTCAGTGGGCAAGGTGTTTATACTGTAAAAGTATGAGAAGGTGAGTTCAATTCCAGCTCCCAGGGGAACAAAGCTATGTGTGCTAGCTCATACTTGTAACCTCAGGGCTGGGATGTGGAGATAGGCATATCCTTGGGGGTTACTGACTAGCCATTCTAACCTAATAGATGAATTCCAGGCCACTCAAACTTCCTAGCTCCAAACAACAAGGTGGATGGATCCTGAAGAATGATATTCAGGGTTGTCTTCCAGCCTCCATTTGCCTACCTCCACCCCTGCATACACAATACATGGAGAACATCATCACATCCCCGTAGGCCTTTCCTTATCTGAATTCAAATAATCCAACTTTCACATGTGACTGCATGTGAACATCATGCTTTGCAATACTTGACCCTGGCTGAGAAGTTGACAGTGCAGTCTCATTTAACCTATTTTAGCATTATGACAGAAGCAAACGCATACATCCCTAGGGACCCCGGCATCTAACCTTTACATCAAACCAACAGAACCAGTGTTGGCTTTCTCATGGTTACTGATACTTGAAAACAGGCTCAAGGTTTTCTTAGTTCACTTCAGGTCATGGAGGAGAAGGTGAGCCTTTAAAATTCTCCCATGGAGCATTGAGGGAAAGTATCTGTGGAAGGCTAGAGGTTCAGTCTCATTTTAATGGTCTTTAGAAAGAGGGGTGAACCAAAATCAACTTTCTGGTTCTGTTTGGTTTATCCTTTCGAAACACAAATGATATTTCTCATGAATTGGTGGTTCGTGCATCAGACCTGTCCCTTTCTCAACCAATCAATCTGTGAGAAGTCCAGGCTCTGTTACCCATTGCTTTTCTAGATGCGACCGGGGCAAGACAAGTTCTGAATAGACAAGAGAAGTAGGATCTTATCTGTGGCTGGAGACACTTAGCAATGTCAAGACAACCAAGTCCTCAGAGCAGGCTTCACTCTGGATTCCATACTCTACCTAAATGGCTCACCTAGTCCTGTCCCCTATTGAAGATGCATCTTTGGGTTTTTTATTATTATTATTTTTATTATTATGAACAAAGAAGTCACACTTTCTATCCTTGTATATCCTTATTCAAGGACCCTTCCCCCTCTCACCACATCAGGTCATTCTTTCTTCTTCACAACTCCCCATCTCCTCCCTGGGCAGGCAGCAGGCAGTCCCATGGTCCCACTGTCCCAATATTGCTTAGTTCAGTCTCCACTCCTGGCAGATCCAATTTTCTCCCCCCAACCTCGAGAGTGAGTCAGGTGTTCCTCAAGGGGTAGTGGAGTCCAAGGAGTCAGTCCAGGGTGTTTCTGATCCCAAGCTGTTCAGTGGTTGTGGTTTGCAGCTTGGGCATGCTTGGCTTTTTTCTTGTTTGTTTGTTTAGAGTCCACTAATGAGTGAGTACATCCCCTGCTTATCTTTCTGAGTTTGTGATACCTCGCTCAGGAGGATATTCTCCAGTTCCTCCATTTGCCTGCAAATTTTAGGATATTATTTTTTCTTACTGCTGAGTAGTATTCCATTGTGTAGATGTACCACAGTTTATTAATCCATTCTTCAGTTGAGGGACATCTAGGTTGTTTCCAGGTTCTTGCTATCACCAATAATGCTGCTATGAGCATAGTTGAGCTAATACCTTTGGAGTATGACTGTGCATCTTTAGGGTATACACCCAGAAGTGGTATTGCTGGGTCCTTGGGGAGATTGATTCTCAATTTTCTGAGAAACCGCCATGCTGTGTTCCAAAGTGGCTGAACAAGCTTACACTCCCACCAACAATGGAGGAGTGTTCCCCTTGCTCTGCATCCTCTCCAGCATAGGCTGTCCTCTGTGTCTTTTATCTTAGCCATTCTGACAGGTGTCAGGTGGTAGAAGATGCCTCTTTGTTTCTTTTGAGCATTTCATTTAAACCTGAGCTTCTTCTCTTGGATTAACTTACTCTCCCCATGCTATACTCAGACATACATGAGACAGACATGTGTGTGTGCCAGTGTGTGTGCGTGCCTAACTGTATAGGTCAGATGTCAATGTTGATTGTCTCTCTTAATTGCTCTCCACTTTCTGGTTTTGGAGACAGGGTCTCTCATTAACCCTGGCACTCCCTGATTCCCCTGGACTGGGTAACCACCAAGGACCCTAGGATCCTCCTGTTTCTACCCCTTCAGGTCTGGTATTGCATATGTGTTC
Organism: Sigmodon hispidus; assembly: GCA_004025045.1. Taxonomy (NCBI): domain Eukaryota; kingdom Metazoa; phylum Chordata; class Mammalia; order Rodentia; family Cricetidae; genus Sigmodon; species Sigmodon hispidus. The sequence goes on from PVIH01002561.1 coordinate 148,902, forward strand.
CTCTGTACCTGTTTTGTTTTTGTTTTTGGCATGGCTTCAAATTCAGCAAGCATCTTATGAAGATATGAAGGGTGGAGACAAATGTCTTCCTGTAACCCTCCAAGCAGCAATGGATTACACACACACACACACACACACACACACACACACACAAAGATGTCCATTTTTTTTTTCACTGCACAGTTTTACTACTTTGAGCTATCCTGGCAATATATATCACCTAGCATACTGACTCTGGATTGCTGATCCCTCGTAATGACTAAAGATCATCTGTAATTAGCATGCAGATTGTTATAGAGTAAATGAATGCAGATATGCATGCCATGTTCTTACTCCTAAATAGGTTAAGTATTCCCCACCTGATGTGTCTCCTGCCATTAATTTGCTGAGTAAACACTCTTTTTATAGTTGAAAGATCAGTTTCATTTCAGCCTGATTATTCCAGCCATTCCAAATTAGGTTTGTTCAAATTAATGAGACTTTATTAAATTAGAAAGGTGACCTGGATTGGAGATTATGGTCTTGTCACAAATCTCTCTGACACTAGACCTGTGTCTGGCTTGTGAGCCCGTTTTCTGCTCAGTGACAGGGCATAATTCCTTCTGAGGTCTACAAAGCAGAGTGCCGGCTACTCCTTCAGCTTTGGCCTTTGACCATGGGTGCAAGGCAGCTGTCATCTGGCCCCTTTCGGTCTTGTCTCTGCTTTGTCCAGAGTTCCCGTGTCTTCATCCTTACTCCACTGACTCTCCTGAGTGCCGGAACCCTTTGCCCAGATTTGCTTGACTGACAGCACTTCCACAGGTGGGCAGGTTTGGGAAGAAGCCTTGATATCTCGTCCCCTTCTTTCCATTCCTGGCTTCTAGGCTAGCAGGCATTTCTTACTTGGCAGAAGTATGTCTTTAGGGTTTGGCTTACTCCTTACGCAGACAGTTCCTTTACTCTTAGTAAATTGTGGGCACATACAATTGAGATAAATTTAATTTTTGGTTAATGTCACACCACCATCAGTGGGCTTGCATGCAGTATTTTTTACTCCATTTATCCACACATTTCTAATTTTATAATAATAAATGGATCAACCTAAGAATTAGACTATATATGCTATCATTTTATCTAGTTTTGTTTAGTACAATCTTATTGAATTGTATGTTTAATATTGTGTGTTTGATGATATTTCAGCTAAATGTGATGTGGTTAATGCCTATAATCCTACTCAAGAGGCAAAGGCAGAGGCAGGAGGATTACAGCAAGTTCAAAGCAATTTTGTTCTACATAGTGAGTTCCATTTGGGTCAGAGTTCCATAATGAGACCCTGTCAAAAAAGGGGGGTAGGGAAAAATAGAAAAAAAAAGGAAAAAAAATTCAACATTAATAATAGCTATCTAACATCAATTTTTAAAAGATTTTTAGCACAGGAATGTAACTGCATAATATGTGGCTTGTTTTTTAAATTTTTATAAAAATATAAAATATAGGCGGGTAGGAGTTGGATTCCAAGGCTTTGCTCATACAAACCAGGTGCTCCACCCCTGAGCAACATCTGTATGTAGTTCTAGAGTTCTATTTTAACAATGAAGTAGGTGTAAAGATGTCCCTTCCTATAGTTTCTATTTGATTGTTTATGGAGGTGTCATTTCCAAACTCCACATTACATATTTCCTTAGCAAGATCAAAGTAACAACACATTGTCAAGCTGTAAAAATAAACACCCTACACATTAAGAAATGGGGCCTTCAAAGTCCAGAAATTGTTAGGATTTACTCCCAAGACAGAAGGAAAGTTACTGTTGCTATGCAAAGAGGTGAAGCAGTCGGAGCCTGGCCCTAGATCCCTAGAAGAGTCCTCCCGTGACTCCCATGGAAGCATGACTGCAGCATCTCTACTGCCTCAGATGTTCACAGAGGACCATAGTCTCTGTGAGTATGCCTGAGTTCCCATCACTTGCTGCTTGTACTACCTCTCATACTCAATCAGGTGTTCATCTTCAGAGCACTGGGTACCCACTTTTGCATTCTCATCTCCAGTATTGTTTGTAACACAGGCTAAGGGAAGGTGAAACCTGAACCTGTTCTCTCCAGCAGAAGTCTGTATTCTGTGTGATGCCAGGTACATCTTGCTGGTAAATCCCTCTTCAATGGACTACCTGAGAGTGTACAACTCTGTAGTCCTTACATTGCTGGTTCCTGGGGGCCTTGAGGCTGTAGAGGAGTCCATTAAAATGCAAATGTCCCTTTCAGCTCATTATCACCTAAATCTTTCGTGGTGATTAATTTATCAGATCCTTTCCCATCAGACACCTGGCTAGAAACAGAGCCCATGGAAATGGGCACCTGGCTGACAGGGAAATCTCTGAGAGGGAGAGGGAGGTGACAAAGACGAGGTGAGGCTGTGCTTGGAAAGCAAACTCAGGCTCCCTAGAGTTTGGCCAGTTGCCAGTCCTCACCAGTTCATTTTTACCCAGACCATTCAAACCTTACTTGGTCCAGTATATGAAGGCTATGGTTGTATCCTTGGGGGGAAGTTTCCCTTAGAATGAACTAGAGGAGAATGTGCACAAAGGTCTCCAATCAGCCACAGACCCTCCTGAGGTGACGCATTGCTGCAGACAACCCTTTGGCTCTTGTCACTTAATGACAGAGGCCTTGGAACTGAGTTCTTTATTCCCTAGCCCCAAGGCCCAGCCTGCTGTATGTGGCAGCCATTTTGAGGCCTGGACAGGCCCTGTCAGACAGATTCAGCTGTGATGTTTGTGTGGTGCCTCATCTGCTTTTGTTTGACGAACAAACAAGTCTTTGAAAATGTCTTCTCTGGGGCCTTGCCTCACAAAGCAGTCTCAAGAGTGTTGTCTGAGGCATTTGGGTCGCCTCTGTCACTCACACAAAAATGTGCCCCTCCCCACTTCTGCAGGACAACTCCCCCAACAACCGTGCTTTTGCCTCCCCTGACCCTGGCCCTTTAACATGTCAGACTACGCTAAAAACACTTTGGCTGTCATAACAAGGCAAAATGAAGTCTTTACAACCTGTCCCTTAAACAGACCTTTTGGGGTATTGCTTTCTGTCACCTCTCTCTGGATAGAACTTGTCTGGGTTTGTGGGCAACAGACCCATGGGCCTTTGTTTTCGCTCACTGTTGTGTGGAATTCTCCCTTCATTCATTAATCATCCCTTTGCCTATTTATTCCTGTGGCAAGTATAGCGAACACACTTAGCATGTGCTTTTGTTTGGGTGGCACCCTTTGTGAGGACCAAGGCAGAGCTAATTATTAACTGTGGAAAGGAAGGCAAAACTCTCAGCTAAGAGAGTTAGCTGCACACGCCGAGACACTGTGAGTGTGTGTGTGTGTGTGTGTGTGTGTGTGTTTCAAAGTCTAAGAGGTTTGGGCCAACCAACTGGGGTAGTTTTATTTAGCTAGGAACTGGGGGGCAGCAATAACAGCACTTTCTTAATTAATAGAGTCAGTCTTTAAAACCCAGCTGTGTGCACCCCTGGATAACTCAGCTGGGCCCTCAGGACATTAGTTGGTACAAACAGGGCCAATAGCTCCAGAGGTGAGGTAAGTGGGCTCCTCTAATCTCTGAGTTTATATTTCCCAATGTTAGAGATGCCTTTTCTCCCTCCCATTGGACTCTGGTTAAATGATGAGTTACAGCCCCTTCATCTTTTGACTATCACCTTCTAGGAGAGATCTTTCCTCACTATGGATGCCAAAGTTCATTGATGAACTTCATGACCACCTCCAGTCACCTCTGTTACACTACCTAGTTTTATTTTCTCTATGAAATCTGCTACTATTAGAATTAGGCATTGTTTATAAATTTCTTGGCTGTTGGGCCACTAAAATGTCAGTTCTTATGCCTTTGGTGCTTAGCTCCCAGGCCATTGCCTGGTATGAGCCAGAAACCCAAAGTATTTCTACATAAGTAAGGAGGGGAACATTCTATTATCTACTAACTAACTATGGATCATTGACTGGACCATGGCAAACTGCTTAACAAGGAAAAACAAAAGAAATAACAACAAACCCCTCTAAAACCCAGAAGTGTATTGATATGTGTATGGAACATTTAGCAGGTGAGTCATTGGAAAGAACAATTAGAACCTGGACTTAGGAACATCTTTAAAAAGATCAATACACTTGTAGAGAATGAATAGGACAAAGAAAAGGACTTTGACTTTCTAGGACAACCAATAGGAAACTAAGGATGTGGCAGACTGACCGGATAAAGTCTCTCTCCCAAGTGTGTTGGATTCTTCAGGGCGACCTATTAGGTTAGTGTCTAGAGTTCTCTCCTGCAATTAATCTTCTGTTCCTCCTGGAATGAGAAAGACAGAGGTAAAGAAACGCTTAGCTTTATACGTTTATGTCTTGCTTTTAGGCAAATAGGACAGGAGCTGAGATCTTACATCTGCATTTTCTCAAATGTCTTTGGGTCAAAACAATCAGTCTGTCAAAGTGACATGTTTGGGAGCTCACATTCTGATGTTCTCTGTCTGGATCTGTGAGTGAGTAAAGAGAGTGAATGAGTGTTAGGATTTTCTCTCTGCTGGCAGTCTGCAGCTTTTCTTAAGCTTAGGTTCACAGTTCCAGGATCTGCTTTCTACATAAATTCATTAAGAGCATCTTTCCTCATCCTGAACCTAAAGGATTGTCATTGTCCTAGGTGATCCATCAATCTTTGTTTGACTTTTAGATAAGACTTAAAACCTGAGGTTTTGTTTTTAGTTTCTACCCCAATCTCAGATTTTCCCTTACCTAATCATTATTTTATTCCTAATGGACAACCACTTGTTCTTATGCTGTATATTAGGTGATTCTTGTCCTTAGCCTTGCCTGACTCATTCTTTATGAAACATGTGAGCTCCATTTCTAAATGAGTCCATTTTCAATTATTTTTAAAACAGGTAAGTTATGTATATGTGTGTGTGCCTGAGTGTATGCATGTGCACCACATGTGCACAGTACCATGAGGCAGAAGAAGGCATTGGCTATCCTGGAAGAGTTTCAGGTGGCTGCAAGCACCTGATGAACTGAGAGCTGAACCATATCAAGGTCCTCTGCGAGAACAGCAAATGTCAACTGCTGACCCATCCCCTCAGCCCATTCCCTTCTGAATCCTTTATCCCTTATTCCTAGTGTATTTTCTACATGTAAACCAAAGCCACCCACCTTTTACTGCAAAATGCTAACAATGAACAGCAATTTTAATTATGTATAATTAATACATGTATATAAAGATAAATTCTTCCCTTCTGTTGTAGCATGAATTTGATCCTTCATGTAAAATTTGGAATCCACTTGTAATTCACTAGAAGTCCAAATGAAAATGTACAATGAAACTACAGAAATGGAGCCTTCCCATCCATGCATATTTTTGGGTTCTTTTCATTTTTGATATTTTTAAAGTGTATTTTTTCATAACATTAGTATATTTATACCTTTTTAAAAGCATTGCCAATGTTGGATTTTAGAACATTTTTATCACCCCGTAAAGAAATCCTCTATGCATTAGAACCCCCCATTTCTACCTCCTGTGGGTACTAGACAACCACAAAATTACTTTCCTTATATATGGATTTGCTTATTGTAGACATTTAATATAAACAGGATCATTCAGCATGTAGTATTTTGTGATGAGCTCTTTCACTTATAATAATATCATATGTTTCACCCTGTTGTGTAGGCACACCAGAACCTGGTACTAGGCCTTAAACATATGGGCTTTAAGGAACATTCCAGATTCAGACCTTAGCAGGGAACATGTGTACTTTGAGTTGTATTTCTTGTTCCCTGCTGATGTATAAAATAGCAGTTGGCTATATATGTTAGGATTTCCAATATTTTCCAGACACTTCCAGGGATTTATGTGCCTGCTAGCACTCAGGCAGAATGCAGTCACCCCAGGCACTGGCAATTCCACATCCCCTAGCCACTTTCTGGGTCCTAGGGCATTACACATGTGTCCCATAAGTCAGGAAAAATGCCTAGTCATCCCAGAGCTTTACATTCTGTGCATGCGCAGTGTGGCACACCATCCATATGTGTGACTACATAAACCCCTTATACGCATGCATAAAGCCACCCTTAAAAGCAGATTTCACCCATTCCTACACTCCCTTTTTCCTGTCACACACTCTTCTTGGTGGGCCTGTCCACACCCATCTTCCATCCCCTTAATGAACTCTTAAACTCAGTTCTGGTGTGTCTTGTGATCTGGTCTTCTATCATCATAACAATATATACATATAATATATCTGTATGTGTGTCTATAACCCCACCTCATATTTATTCAACATGGGTTTTTTGAGTTTGAAGTCAAATCATCTATATACTTGGAGTTTGTGTCTTCCTTCTGAGTTTTTGTAGTTTTAATCTATTTTTCTTATCTTAATACACTGTATAGAATCCTCTAGTGTAATAAAAAATATAAATGGTAAGTGCTGATATATTTTTAGGAACATTTTGAGATCTAATTCACACAATGAATCCTCATCTTAGAGAGTCCATTTGTTTGGTGTTTAGTGTGTTCACAAGGTCATGCAGCCATCACTATCCACTTTCAGAATAATTCCTTCCTTCTAATAGGAATTCCACAACTTTGCACACCCACTGAAAAACTGTAATGTACTTTCTGTTTCTGTATTCTCATCTGTTCTGGACATTCCATATGGTTCAAATCAGATAATATATGTCTGGCTCTCTCACTTAGGAAATATTTTTGAAGTTGAGTTTTGGATCATCTATCAAGACTTTATTTTATGGTTAAATCATGTTTTACTTACATTTTGCTTATTTGCTTACTAGTTGATAGACAGTTTAGCTATTTCTACCTTTTGATTATTTTGAGTAATGTGCCTATGAATACTTTCATGTGTGTGAACATGCTTTCAGTTCTCTTGGGTGGATAATTAGGACTGGGATTTGGGGGTCACATGCAAACTCTTAACATTCTGGGGAATTATTACAGAAGTAGCATTTGTCAAATGGACTTACAGTCAAGTCGTTGATTTTTACTTAAGATCACATGCTCTTAGCTTTTTATTTGAATCTGTTATTTGTCAGATAAATTACTTCCTATATAACTATGTTAGTATAAGACCTTAAATCATACAGTAGTCTCTTCATTAGAATGTGGTCCAGGAATGCAGTCCTGACAGCAGAGATTTAGTACTGACTGTACCTAGATCGGTGGGTGCACTTGAAGCAGGAGGAGGCACCTGTCAGCACTCTTGCTCCCTAGAGTCACTGTTCCCAAATCTTGGACTGGCCCACACATCTTGTGATAGGTATAAGTCTCCAAGGTTGGCTAGATGAACTATTATGTCTGGAAGTTCTTATAAATTCCAGGTTTCTCTGATGTCACTGTGATTGATAATGATCCTTTCCCCCTCCTGAAAAGAGAGCTGTGACTTATTCTCCATTCGTGTCTGTCATCTTGTCTGTCGGTGACATCATACCTGGTCCTTTTTGCATTAAATTACTGCCTGGATATGACTCATTGTCTTGCTCAATCATTGAATTTGGCCATTCTTCCCTTAGATGTACAAGTGCTTTAGCTGTTTGTAGTCTTGCTGTGACAAAACACTTAACGAAAACAACTTAATAAAGAGAGAGCTTGTTTGGCTTCACAGTTTGAAGGAGTACCCCACAATGGTGGGGAACTGATCTCAGCAGCAAGTGGCTGGCCACGTGCATTGGCACTCATGAAGCATAAATGGTCTCTGGTGCTCAACTTGCCTTCTCATTTTTATTCACGCTGAAATTTTAGCTCATGGAAGCCACCCACATTCAGAGTAGGTTATCTTTTCTCAAGCAAACCTTTTAGGAAGCATCCTCAGGGACACACACAGGAGTATGTTTATGGTGACTCTAAACCCAGCTAGGCTAATAATAATAAACATTAAGGTCTTTGCAGTCCCGGTCCCACATAATCTGTTCTGGTTTTAAATTCCCTGTCCAGATCATGTGTCACAGGATCATGCTCCATCTGAAATTAAAAAATGTGTGTGTGTGTAAATACATACATTTATTATTCATCAGAGAGTGTTAGTTGCTCCCCTTTGTCCTTTGTTAGCAAAAGAAGCTCTAGGATTTTGTTGGGGCGACTATGCAGTGGTGTGAGGCTCTTCTTTATTGTGGTTGGGAAAGCAAAATGGAGAAGAGTTTTGGAAGATAGTCTTACAGAGTCTTGGGAAACTAAAGTTTCACATGTGATCCTTTCTGTTGTGATTTACACAAATAAACTGGAAATATTTGCCCATACAGGAACCTGTGCAATGATGAGTATAGTAACTCTATTTTTTTTAAAAAAAAAAATCTTAATAATTCCTTGAGAATTTCCTAGAAATTATTTTGATCTTTATCTCCCATCCCTCTTCTAACTCCTCCAAACTGCCCCCGACTTCATGTCCTTCCCATCTTAAAAATAACCTGTTGAGTCCAGTTTGTTTTACCCATATACTCCTGATTGTGGGGTCCTTGATCATGGTGTATTTGCCCTACCAGGAGATAAACTAAAAACGACTGGCTTTTCCCTATTCCAGAAGCAATTAACTTTCCATGAATTCCCAGTTGGGAGTGGGGCCCATTAATCCCTTCTAATGGTAGAATTCTGACTGGCTTGATCTTGTGCAGGTCTTGTGAAGACAGCCACAGATACTGTGACTTTATTAGTGCTGTGCTTCTATCATATCCTGAAGATACTGTTCCATTCTGGTCCTCACTGATCTCTGGCTCCTATACTTTTTCTGTTCTCTTTTCCTTGTTGATTCCTGAGCCTTGGGGTGATTGTAATATAGATGCCCCATTTCTGAATAAACAGTCCATGGACATTTTCTCATTTTCTGCATAATGACCAGAGCAACTCTGATCTCAACTGCATATACTTGGGAGAAAGCAGGGCATCTCTCAGTAGATTCATGGAAATTCATTGAAACTATTAGTTGACCCTATTTAAAAAAAAAAAAAAAAAAGAGCTGTTAAACCATGATCAGACATGAAAGACTTACAAGCATATCAGTAAGTAACAGAACCTAATCTGAATGAAGGGCATGGACAATTTCAACTATATGCCATTCTAGAAAAGATAGACCTATATAGTTAAAAGATCAGTGTCTGCCAAGGGTCCAGCAGAGGAATGACTACACAGACACAACAGAGATGATGAGAATATAGTATACAGCACTGCCATGACTGACACGCATCACATATTTGTCCAAATCCTTTGCACATTCAATGTCAAAGGTGAACCCTAATGTAAAGAACTCAGGTAACATTGGTATACCAAGAGAGGTCTGTTAATTGTTGAATGTATTAGGTCCCTGGGGAGGTTTTGCATGCCTAGGAATCAAGTATATTTGAGAAAGCTCTAGTCTACTTGATTTGGCTTTGAAAGTAAAACTGTTCTTAGGAAAAAAAAATCTTTTAAAAAATAAGAATGTGTGGCAAATAGTAGATAAACAAGTGATGGATTCTTGCATGCTGCCTAATTTTGAACTTTTTGTAGGCTTTAGATATTTCGTAACTGAAGATACAATTCTAAGCAAAGTTTTTGAATAGGCATTGTGAGATAATCAGGGAAATTTGAGCACTCAGTGACTACTTGATATCAGGAATTTTAAGACTTTTTAAAGATATAATAATGGTATTATTATTATATTTTAAATACCAGATTCATTATCTCTTAGAAACACCAAGGTATATATATGCATGGAAAAAAATGATATGCTGTTGGTGATAGGCTACAAAGCATTTTCCATGGGCAAAGAATCAAATGGAGAAGTATGGATAGAATAGAAACACATTTGCTGTATGTTAATTCATAGATTCATATAGAGTTTCTACAGTATAGTCTGTGATTATGAATATGACTTCTTTTGTGAATTGTTCCCCCAAATGGTTTTTTAAATAGTAGCATTTAAAAAAAGATAAATTGGGAGATGGAGCAATGGATCACTTGGTAAAGTACCTGTTACAAGAACAAAAGGCCCTGAGTTTGAATCCCCAGTATCTATATAAAAAGCCGAATGTGCTGGAATGCCTCTGTCATAGTAATGCTGGGTTTGGAGGACACAGGCAGGTTCCAAGAGCTCATTGGCCAGCCATTCTAGCTGAATGGTTGAACTCCAAGTTCAGTGATAAATCTTGTCTCAGAAAGGAAGTTGAGGAGTGACAGGAAGATACTGATGTCAACATCTGGCTCCCACATGTGTATGCATCCACTTGTACAGGTGCACACACATAACCACATGAACACTTATTTACAATGAACTCATGTAGGCACATACTGAAGTGTAGTAAGTTTCTGGCCTGGACTTCCCAGCCTAGCCCCTAGGTTCACAGCCCTGTTTTGGCCTAGCCCTAAATAATCGCACAAAGACTTACATTAATTTCATGCTGATTGACCTATGGTTCAGGCATATTGTTTGCTATCTCTTTCATCTTAACCCAAACTATTTCCATTAATCTGTTTAGCCATGTGACTTGGTACCTTTTCTCAGAGCAGCATGATTGTCTTCTTTCCTCTGCATCTCTTGTTGTCTCTCTGGCATCTCTTTTCTGCTCTTCCTGTTCCCAGAGGTTTTTTTTAGTTTGGTAGCCCCACCTACACTTTCTGTCTGCCTTCTGCTAATCAGTGTTTTTTATTAAACCAGTAGGTGGGACACTTATTTACAATGTAACAGAATATAATCCCACTATACTATAGAATCAATATTCTTTAACCAGAGTTCTTCAGAAGATATTATGTGGAGAGTGTGATTAGAAATAGTCCCTCTTCTCTTCAGAGTAAGGTGGGGATGCAGAGAAAGTACCACATGCAGTCCTCTCTGTGTATAACAAGTAGCCCTCAGTGAAGTCAAGAGCCCTACTGCAGATGTGCCAAGGATGTTTTTCCCTCAGACCCCCACCACATGCCAAAAATGTAGAGCCATGTGATTGAAAGTGTGAGGCCCAAAACATCCAATAAACAGCCTTAGAAGGTGAGAGGCAACTCATTCCAACTTTGTGATGTCCCCAGAAACTGTGCTGATAAGAGAAAAACACTAAAGAATAAACGAGAGATCAGTGAGATAATGGGGAAAGCAGAGGAGGACGGGACAGCACTTTCAACTCTCCGCCTTGAGAAATGCATCATGCCAAGGAAGATAAATTGGAGAAACACGAGAAGGGAAAGAGATCTTGTCTCTGACTCGTGTATTTCTCTTTAAGGGAATGAGCACTAACACAGAAATAAGAGAGTGCAAAACAGAGCTGAGGGTTCAGCCCAAATCACACTTCCTAGTAATCCCCAGCTTTGGCAGTATACTCACATGTTGTACTGGAGCTGTTTTCTTGATTTTGAATTATGCATGCAATTTGCCCTGATGAGAGTATGGCCAGGGAGCTAAGAGCCATTTATTTGCTAGTCAGAAATGAGTCCACTGGTCCTGTGCTGACACCAGATTTCCCCCTTCACATCATGGAGTCCTTCTTGAAGCTTTGACTAGAGCTCAGACACAAGCAAACCTTGTGAACTCAGTTGTTTGGAGCCACCTTGACAAATTGTTTCGCATGCAGGATGTTTTCTTTCCTACCAGGCTGCTGGATGCTGAAAAAGCAGTCTGTACGTAGTCACATGGAAACCATGAAGGACACAGGTAGTCACTGGCTCTACCAAGGATCTGTAAGTGGCCAGTGGCCATCCTGCACCGTCTTTTGATAGAACAGAGAAAGATAAAGGGAAATGAGATGGTACCCAGAATGGAAATTAAGCAAATGTAGCAAGTAAATAAACAAATGAGAAAAGGAATACAATAGGAAAAAAATCAAGTCCATGCCTATTCTGTTTTTAACTAGCGGTTGACTTAGTCCCAGTTTCAGACAGCTGCCTCATTTAGGGTACAGAACAATATTCTGTAGCATACAGTCACCACCGTCGTCCATGCTTCCTTATCATAGAAACCGACTAACTTCATATGCCAGGGCATTCCTGATGACTACAAGTGGTTCTCCTTGAAGTCAAGGTAAAAATCCCTGACGTGAACAATTTTGCACGCTATTGGCACAGGATTTGTTAAGAGTCTGTGTGATGTGTTTGCATGCAGACAGAATCAGGCATGAGGAAGCTACTTTAAGACAGTGGTTTCTAGAGAAGCAGAGTTTTGGTTTTAGAAGGTAGGAGGTAGATAGACACAAGGAGAAAGAGAAGGCAAAGGAAAGATAACAGAGTCTGAAACAAGCAGCACAATAGAAGATAAATTCTCCATGGATCCTGGGCCTCCAATTTATGGGCCTGTGAATGTGGAAAACTTTTTAAGACAACTTTTCTTTGATTTTTATGGTTGTTTTCTGTAGGGATTGAAGCGAATAATGCCTGTGTTTTTCAATGGCAAGAATTATAGATAATGGCATTCATTTTTCAAATATAATCAAGAATAAAAGGGTGAGAAGGAAAGAGGGAGAGAGGAAGAGACAGAGAGAGAGAGAGAGAGATCCCTAGCAGAGTGGATTGTGCTTATGGTTCTGTTTCTGTAATCCCAGGTTCTAGTCTTACAAGAATCCAGAAAAGAACAAACCACAAATGTGCCATCTTAAAGAGATACACGAGAATTTCCCTGCACATCATTAACGTGTGCATTTCTTCTGACAATAGTAGCATTGTTGGAGAATAAATGGCAGCCCAGTTAGCATGTCCTTGTCCCTGTATTAAAGACACACAGTTGTAGCTTTGTTCTGAGTGTGACCCACTTGGGGCTGGGCTGATCGTTGATGGACATTATTATTTTTAATGTCAGTAAATAATGTGTTGTCAGATAAATGACCTGTTTCCTTTCTGCAGTAAAAAGTTCATTCATCAAGAGGGACCTTGAGTACTAGAGAAATCTCAGCCAGACCTAGTGTTTCTGACTGTGCAAAATGGGAGATGTTTTATTAATACTACTTTCCCAAGCAGTTGGGTTCAATTCTAGACAGAATTCTGGTGAATCATTGGAAGTATATGTATTCACCATTGGCCATGTTCCACTGATTAGGAAGGAAGAAGCAATTTTTTTTTTAAAGCTTGAAACTATGCTCCTACTTACGAGGCATTTCTCAGAAAGCAACATGGAAAGCGCTTCCTCTACTTAATTTGGACTTAGCTTAGCCAAATTTTTATTATGAGGAATCATGATAGCATAGAGTGCAGAATCAGAACAGTGTGTTATAATTGATTTGACTTTCAGCAGCTTTGAGAATCACAAAGATTAAAGTAGTTGTGGAATCAAATCAGTTATAGAATTTTAGTTTTTAATACCTGGGATGCCTGTGCTGGGTCCTTCTTAAGGTCACCACAGAAAATCCACTTCTCATATTTCAACAGACAAGCCCCACGAACCCACTGCCTTACTAGAAAGTCACCATGACACCTACTGTGATGGGAACATAATTAGTCAAGGCAAGTAAGGATGGTTTACTTCTGGAAGACTTTAGGTAGAGTGGTAATTACTCCTACTGTGTTTTTGTGATGTAAGTGGATATATTTGAGAAGGTTTCCTTAAAGCAAATAGCTGGAGCTTTCTGGGTCTGTTGGTGGACTCTTAAAAGAGCTTTGATAGAACCTTCTTGAGCAATCACTTAGCACAAATTTCAAATTATTCTTTTGTTAAACAATTATGCCAGTGAGAGCTCAGTACTGGAGAATGTTTTGAAGGTCATGAAAGGAACTTGAGGCTCAGAGACTAAGAATAAACAATGTATTTACTAATAAGCAATGACTTTGCCTAAATAGACAATGAAATTAATGACTTCTGAAAGTTGTGGCAGCAAGTCTTTCCCAATCTCATCAAAGCACAGGTACATCTGGGAGACTAGAGTAAATGTGGGTTTTACTCCAGTGAGGTATATGCAGAAAGGGTTAACATCTTCCTATTCTTCTGGAGTAAGGCTTGGTAAACAACAGACCATGGGGCCAGCTGTAACTAGTGTGTAGTTTTTTTTTTTTTTAATGTTTGAATCAGGAATGGCTCTTATACTTTTAAAATGCACACACACACACACACACACACACACACACACACACACACACGAGAGAGAGAGAGAGAGAGAGAGAGAGAGAGAGAGAGAGAGAGAGAGAGAGAGAGAGAGAGAGCAAGCGCAGAACTGAAAGTATTTATTCTGTCTTTTTACAGAGAATATTCATTGGTCTGTGTTCCAGAACATTCAGATAAATACATTCTTTGGGTAGATCTGCTGGTTTCATTTTTCATATTTTGAAATATTTATTTTTATGTGTATGAGTGTTTGTCTGAAGTTATATCTATATACCATGTGTATGCCTAATGTCGGGAAAGGGTGTTGGGTCCCCTAGTATTAGAGATGGTTGTGAGTCACCATGTGCATTTTGGAATCAAACCTGGGTAGGGAAAACAATTTGAAAAAGTACCTATTTGTGGATGACTTTGGAGATAGTCTTGTTTGCAGGAGGGACCCACTTGTTTGTGAATCATACATACAGAGAATACTGACCCGACATGCAGGCAGGCCCATTGTTATATCTTTCCACAGAGCACTGCCCAACGTTTTAGCTACAGCATTTTTAATTGTATAATTTGTCATCAAAAGCACATCTTTTTCCTGAGCTACCTCAAAATACCCTTGAGTTCCAGAAAATCCCTGCTTAAGAGTTGATGTACCACGTTAGTGGGATTCTGTCTGGGTTGCCCTGTGTTCCAATGTTAGTTTGGAAGCCCTGGTCAGTGGTGACACAGAAAATGTGCCTTGTGGGTGAGCAAGTGTGCTGTAATCCCATGGTTTTAGATCCCAGAGCTAAAGGATGATGGTCCTCCATTTCATTGCTCCTACTGTTTTGAACAACTTTGCTTAAATGTTAGCATTTGTTCTGGGGCCTGTGGATGACTGTGATGTTTGATGGAATTTGATATTGAGTGGAAATATTAGGCAGTTTGAGAATGAAGAAGGCAAGAAAAGGGGAAAATCAGATATTGACAAATTATACTGCTTCTAACTGTGTTTCTCAATGAGAACACTGGTATATTTTTACTGAGAAATTTTTATCACCTTTAATTGGATGAAAAATTCAAATACAACAGAAGTTTTCTTAAGATACTATAACAAATAGTTGTTAAGAAACTGGGAAGTAGGAACTTATGTATATCTTATTGAGTAATATTTTATAGCATAAAATGACTAATATTCTTTCACACTTTTGTTTCACATTCTGAAATTTAAGTTTTACTTTGTGATTGTCTTTGACATTCTGAAATAGGCAAGAAACTTGTGACTTAGACTCAATAACTATCACAGAAGAGAAGCGAACTGTAGTTCAAAGGCCTTCAGATAACTTGTGAGCTTTGGATAACAGGGAAAGGAGGAAGGCAGGAAACCTAAGGTGGGGAAGTGGGAAACAGGTTCCTGGGGATTCTCTTCCAGGGGTTAAGGACCATTGCTAAGCACTCCTTTTCTCTGACACCATGCTTCCAGCTGTGTCCGGAGGCCTTCCAAAATTGTTGGCTGCATCAGATCAGTTGCTGATGAATTTCGTTTAAACTAAAATCTGGATTGTGTTACAACAATTAACCATTCCTCACTGTGTTCAGTCCTCAAGATAATTAATCATTTCAAAATGACATATGGGCCTGAACCCATTGTGATCTCTGTTCTCTGAGGGCAACTGCCCAAGGACTCTTTCAGCCATGGACTTCAGAGCATCCCAAGATGGAGCTGACTTTTGTAGATGGCTTTGCCTTTTCCAGTTGTCCCTTCTTGTAGGTCCTCTTATGTCTATCCACTGGTTAGATGTTCTGTTCATATCTAACCCTTCTGTTAGGGCAGATAGATGGTGGCTCTAGTGTGGATGTCAGCCTTCACGAGGATCAAGGACACGAGGCTGTTTTATTAAGATTTGACCTCAGAGGTCTTTTAGGAAGAACCGGGGGAGCGAGTGGGTTAATCTCTGGAGCAGGAAATTGATGGAGAGCTACTCACAGCCAGAAGCTTCTCTTGAGTCATAGTTGTCCAAAGAAAGTGAGTTTCAGGTTTAACTAAGTTCAGGGTTCTCAGGGCTTAGGAACTGGTCAAACCATATCACATCCTAGTCTGCTGAGTAGGACTGATGGGCTCTAACAAACGGTGCTGGATGGGGGAAGTCCGCACCGCAGTTTGGTAATAGGTCTGGTCTTCCCATCTGAGGTCAGCTCATGCATTCTAAGAGGTTTAGCCTCACATTCTTATTCATTGAGCACAAGTAGTACCCCCATAGTCTCTGAGCAGACACACCAAAGTACTCACAGATTTCCAGTTACTTTGCAGTGAAAACAACAAGAGAAAACAACACCTGTTGAAAGCCCCTTATGATCTTAGCTAGAGTTGACAGCCATTTTGCATGGGAGTTTCTGTGACTTGTTCCTGAGGATATCTAGAGGAAAACTCAAAGGTTAACATAGCATGTTGGATTATAGTGTCTAAAAGACTCTAGTCCCTACCCAAATTGCAGTTTGTTTTCTTGCTGTTCAGAGATCAGTTGATATCTATAAGAACACTATTCTTACCAAAAAGTCCAGAAAAGTGTGGGTTAACTAATCAATGTGTCCAAGACTCAGAATCTGAGCAGAATAGCTAATTTCTACACAAAGGATACCTTTGCCAAGCAGTCTGTGGTTAAGTGGGAAAAGTTGTCTGGCTCTTCTGCCTCACTTCACCTTTAGGTGATGCTGGCTTTGGGGATTTCACAAAGGAAAAAGGGTTTCCATTCTCCTGCTTCCTGAATGTTCATAACCATGGGCATCTTCTCCACTACTCACCTCTCTGGTCTTCGTTTCCATACTTGTCAGCAAGGGAGAAGAGACAAGGTGAAGAATTTCCATTGTTGTCACCAGAAAAGAGTTCTGGAGGCAGTAGGTCATCTGTCTAGAAGTCTCTCCTGATCCTCAGGGCATAGAATGAAATCGCTATAAGAAGAAGGTGCTGTGGATAGAGGGTGCACATTCTTGGTCCAGGCCATGACTTAATAGCATGGACTCAACTAACACTCCTGCTTTACATAGGTTCAAAACCAGATTAGTATGAAAAAAAAAAAAAGTTTTCAACTATGGGAGAAGAGACAGGACAGGTCCCAGAGAGGAAGACAAACAGAGTGAGTCCCACATCTGTCCAGCTGCCATCTAGAAAATCTATCCAGACCATGATATGAGAGCACATACCCAAGCCAAATGGCCAGTTCACTGAGAAGAAAAGTCAGAGTTACAAAATGAAGGAAACCCAAGTAGTTAGGATTTTCAGAGATGAAGGAAGAATTGGTGGCATGGGGTAGCTGTATCAGGGGAAACCTCTGAGACCTTGATAAAGAACTTAATGACAGAACATGCTTTGAGAAGCTTCTAGAAGCTAGGGAACGTGAAAGAAGCAGGTGGAGCAAGCCTGGGAACTCTGCTGTTCTCAGCAGCTGAAGTGGAGGAACCAGGGTACACAGGGAATTTTGGGGCATACTCAGAGGAGGATTGCCTCAGAAGGAGGGCAAAGTCAAGTCCCTTCTGTTCCTGTCTAATAAAACTTGAAGACAAGCTTCCAGGGGTGCAAACTATTTAGAAGTATCCCATGTCTGGCTTGCGGGGAGAAGCATTCAAAAACATTGAAACGAATAAAGAAAAAATCCCTGTGCTGTATCAAATTGACAGTATCTATTGCCCAAATAATTATAAGAAATATGATCCATTATGGTGACAAAAATTGATCAGTAGAAACAAGCACAGCTGAGAACAATTGGTGATGGTAGATATGTCAATTGTGGTTACAACTGTTTGCTAGAAGGTAAAGGTAAACAAGGGAGAAAATGAGAAGTATAGAAAGGGTATGTGGAATCAGAGCCCAGGTAGACTTCTAGAGATGAAAAACCACACTAGGTGGAGTCTACAGATTAAACACTGTAGTGGGGAGAGACTGATGAAACTGAGATGCAATGGGAGAGACTACACATAATAAACTAGATTGGGGAGTGGCCATGTAGAGACTCAGAGTGATGTGGCAACGTCAAGTAAATGAATGTGCTTGGAACTGAGTCCTGAAGTTATCAGGAGGAAGAATAAAAGTATAGTCATGACTAATGAGTGAGGATAAAAGGATGCAAGAAAAGTCAGTGAAAACAGAATCTTGCTTTCAAGAAGATTAATAAAATCAACAGTCTCCTCTCAGACAAACAAGGAAAATAAAGGAGGAGGCACAGATTGTAGATGTTGGGAATGAGGGAGGGAAGCATCCCTGATGGTGAAGGTGTGATGGAAATACCATGAACAACTGATACCAATGAGCTGATAACTTGGATGAAATGAACACACTCCTTTACAGACATATAAACTGTCACATGAGAAGGAAATATACAAACCCAGTAACCAGATGGCCTTTCACAGAATGGAGTTTAGAATCTTTTTTTACAAAGAAGTCCAGATATAAGTTAGATTGGCCAGTGAATTCTACCAAATCCTTAAAGCACAAAGACCCTTCACTGTAAGGCATCTTCAAGCAGGTAAGTATGTTTTGTGGCAGAGTTCTAAAGTTATCAGAAACTCACAAACCTGCAAGCAGATGCTTGTGACATAGAGAAGAAAATAGGGCCTTCCAAAGGCCCAAGAGAAGAGCTGACTCCAGGCTATCTAAGCTTCTCTAGAAAGTTGAAGAATGAACATTCCTCTGTCATGCTATACAGTATCTGCACTGTGAGCCAATGACTCCTATAAACAAAAATGCAAGAGTTCTTTAAAGGTGTTTTGTTGCAAGCTAAATCCCAAAACATGTAGAACTGAAAATGTACCCTGACCAAATGAAGTACTTCTAGAGATGCAGAGTTATTCGAAAAGTGGTCAGGGACTCAAACCAAAGGAAGACGTTTCTCTTCAGTTTATGTTCATTCTTAAAGAACCTTAGCCTGCCTTCTGATAGATAGGAATCTTCTAATCTAAAATGATTCACTTATGCTCATGACCTCATACTTGTCACCTGTAGGGGACCATCAGTCTTGGGGAAAGTGGGAAGAGAATGGGTTTGGGAGTCACAGAGACATTGGTTCAAATCCAGGTTTCATTATTCAGCAGGCAAACTATGTAATATCTTTAGACCTTAAAGACACACTGGGAATTTGGATCTTACTGATCCTTAGTAGCAAAATAAGTAAGGCAAGAATCAAGTAGCCAGCACACAGTGGTTGGGTTGTCACTTTCTTCCTGGCTTCAAAATATGATGAGTGACAGTGGTGGCCCCTGGGCTGGGGAGGTGACTCAGTCAGAAGAAAAGCTTCTGACACAAGCATGAAGACGTGAATTCATATTGCCAGCACCCACATAAAAAGCCAGGACAAGGAGACAAAGATAGGAGAATTGCTGGGACTCACTGGCCAGGCCATTGTGCCAAATCAAAAAGCTCCAGGTTCATTGAGAGATCTGGTCTCCAAAACCAGACAGCAATCAAGAAAGACAACCAGTGTCAACCTTTTGTTTTTCTGGGCATGCACACATGTATCAGCCAAAACAAAGACAGGGAGCAGGAATTGTGAATTGTGGCCCTCACTACCAGTTCTACCCTCCTTTGACTTGTAAGGCCTTGTCTCATCACCTACTCTGTGAAATAAGATTACCCCTACTACCTGTCCCCATAGCGTTCACATGGGTCTCTCTGAGTTAATGCTTGCATAGTTCTTGAAGCAGGTCTGGCACACTTCCAAGGACGTACTCCACATTCACTCCCTGTTATGATTAAAGCTCTCACTGTTGCTCCAGCTACCAGTGTCGCTGTACTTGTTGACAGGCCAGCTAAGGCCCTGCTTTCCTAGCAAGAAAGAGCCACAAGCCCAGGGCAGATAGCTGCTAACAGAGTCACCAAGCTCCGGGTTTTGTTTGGGGTCTTTGAACACAAACCTGCTAGGTTCTGTCTGAGGATGGACATGTGACTAGCCACAAGCAGGGGTGGAGAAGGTGGGTGAAGCCTTGTGGGTAAGTGGGACAGGAGCAGGCAGGCCCTGACAATAATTTGTGTCAGAGACAGGAATATTATGTACAGACGTGCCTGATGTCAGATCTTCCTGGATGGTAATGTGATGAGGTGTGAATGGAGGGAGACCTGGGCTATAATTGAGAACCATGTGGCCTTGTCAGCAGGTGATGGCCCCTGAATGGTAGTGTGACAGGGAGCAGAAACAAAACCACAGAGATGGGTGGTGTGCGGATTTCTACTTAGCCAGGCCCGAGGTGGGCCCAGGGAGGCCGGCCAGACAATGGGCTGTGTGGTACTGATTTCTTTCAGCACAGCCTATTTTGCCATTCATAGCCTCTTGCTATTAAGCAGACCGAAGAGCTCATATCCTGTGGACAGATGATAGATATGTCAGATCTCTGAGAAATTGTTTGTCTTGCACAGGTGTATGGGCCTCCTTCTGAAGCAGACAGGTCACGTGACACTTTTCAACACTCTCTTCTGTCCCAGCTTGGCATCCAGCGTCTATCAAAAGGGAAATCTTTCACATGCAATTATGGCAGAAAATAAAGGTGATGAAGTGTTGTGTACCAAGAAGGGAGGGAGATCAAAGGGCAGTAATGAAAAGTGATTGTGCTGGAAGGGGCAGCTTTAACTCCACAAGTTGTGGGGGGCTATGTGGTGCCCCCTGCTGCTTGGAGGCACATTCACAGGCACACTGAATGGTGCTTGGAGAACGGATGTCTGCAGCTGTTGTAGCTATGACTCTCATAAAATTATCATTTGCTGGAATCCTCTGTAGTCCAAGAGAGATTTAAGTAGCACACAGGTATAGATAGCCAAATGGTGCTACGGCATCTCATTTGCACACACTTCACACAGAGGATAGCTCACCTACCATCATCAGATCAGTAGTACTGTTTTATCAAAAGGCTTAGATATCCAAAGACCTTTGTTTTCTTTCTTTTTTTTCTTAATTTCCTTATGGAATGCTTTGAAGTCAGTGGGGGCGGGAGGAAGACAGGGTTTGTTCAAATGTATTGTTGAGGCTACTTGTCATCTAAACCTTCACAGTAACATAAATATCTTGGTGAGTTGCTCAGAGAAGGGTATCTATGCATGCATGTTAAGTTCAAGCAAGTATCTCAGGCTTCTATGTGCATTAGAAGAGAGTGTGCACAACCCAAAACAAACGGAGTCCCGGGTTGCCAAACCATTCCCTATGCTTGCCGGCCTCATGTCTATTTTTGAGCCATCCTCTCTGTTTGGAAAATAATTTCTCTCCATGATAAATACATTTGCTAGTGAATGCTGTCATCTTGAAAGTATATATCACTCTGTAACATTTCTAGTCTCAGAAAATGGCTGGTTAGGTCAGCTAAGCAGAGACTTGAGGTTTTTATATCCAATCCATTGCTTTGAAATATTCAAGGCAAAGCCAAAAATTTTCAATTGATGCTGGCAAATCTATTTGAATTAGTCAAAAACAAAACTAAAACCAGGAGAAGGGGCTCTTAATTATAGATTACTGGAAACTAAATCTGAGTATTTGTGCTTATTTCAGTAATATTTGGCTATGCTAATCCAAAGGAAGCTGAGTTTTGCCAAATGCATCCTTGTGTTCTTGATTTAGTGGACACTTAAGTATAAATTATCAAGTACTGTAAATAGTGCCTTGGTTATTTGTAAACGGGTGTTTTCTAAGCTAGTTTGATTTCTCCCATTTTCTCAGTCTCCATGCTGAGTAGATGTGTTACTACTACACGAACGTTGACTTTCGTGTTTCTCTTACCAAACATGTAGCACACACAACTTAAAGAAAGAAATACTTGTTCTGGCTTAAGGTTTCAGAGGTGTCACTCTTTTTGTTGAGAAAGCTATTGTCAGAGAACATTCCAGATCATCATGACCAGAAGACTGAGACAATGGAGGACAAGAAGGAAATCTGGAAAGGTACAGTCCCTAGGGCTCCCAATGACCTACTTACTCTATTCAGCCTTGCCTTGTGCCTTCCAGCCCTTCATAGGCCCATCATATCATGGATTTATTAAGGCATTGATCCATTCTTTTGGTCAGAGACTTTGTGACCTTGACTCCTTGGGAAACACCCTCACAGACACAGCTTTGCACATCTCCTAGATCTTTGTCAATCAGGTCTCAAGGTGACAGATAAAATGATCCTACATAGGGGTAAGCAGCTCAAGAGATGATGCAGCAGGTGAGAGTACCTGTTGCTATTGAAGAGGACCCAGGTTCCAGTCTCAGCACCAACACAGTAAGTAGTTTACAACCATCCATAACTCCAAGGGATCCAAAGCTCTTTTCTGACTTCTCCAGGTACCACACATGCACACAGTGAACATACAGACACACAGACAAAATATTCATGCATATGAAATAAAGAAATTTAAAAATAAATTAACCAACATGGTAACTCTTTTGTGCCTTCGCTAGTGTCATGGGAATTGAGAGCCTGCCAGATTTTAACATCATAGAGGATGAGAAGACATGGGAGCCAGGGAACCAGCATTTGTTGACTATGTGCTCTCATACTTATTCTAATCCTCACAAGCCACATTCATTGATATAACCATTTTTCCAGAGGGAAAACTATTTTTCAGAACTGTAATGAAGTCAAATGACTGGAGGTTGTCAATGGGATGAAACAGCTGCTACACCCCTCATTTACCTAGTCCTAAGGTTATATTCTGTTATCCTCACTTCCACACACTACTTTTTTTACCATGCCAGTCTGACAATAGCCTTCCTGTCTCTACCCAGGAACCACTGGCCTTAGGCACCAAGCTCCAGATGCACATGCTACATCTGTAGCTAAGGGCTACAGATGCTTTTAGCAATAGAGATGGCAGGAGAAGGGGATGCTATCTAATCCCAAAGAAATGGCATCAGGAACAGAGTGGGCCTTGCACACCTACCTCTCCACATGTTCGTGGATCTTGTTAGAAGCTGAAGCAGGTGTTCACTTAAGAACATTCAGTGAGTCTTGACAATCTACACATCTTAGAGAAAATTGTATGGTGGGCTAGAGAGACCATGTTGAGAACTGCTCAAACTGCAGCTCTAGTGGGATGGGATGGGAAAGGAAGTCACAAAGCCTTCAAGGTATAGATTACTATTTTCATTGGTTGCTGTGGGCCTTTAAAGAACCTGCCAGTGTTTTTATTGTGTCTTGGCAAGCACAATACGTGACTATAAGAGGGTAAACAATCTCTGGGACATTTTTACTTAGTCCTTGGGCAAGAAATAAGTCATTAGAATAGAACATTGTTTTGGGAGAAAAGAGTTTTAGAAAAGATGGATGCCAAAGGGGGAAGAGAGGGAGCTACCAGAAGCCAGGAACTGTTCCAGAAAGTGCCAGACAGTTGGGGCAAGGCAGTCCTGCAAAGGCCTGGAGGTGTACAGTTAGAGACACAGTAGGGAAGTGTTCCTCCCCTAACAGTTATGCCCAAGGCCAACTCTACCTAGTAAATGTCATGAGATCAGTTTGCTCTTTTCAAAGGGCCTGGTTGACCAGAAGACCAAAACAATCTCCCTCTCTGTAACAATGTGGCCTTGTGGCTGTTAGCACAATTCTACCCAGAAAAGCTGATTATACAAGTGGGAAGTTGTTCCTTGTCTTCTCTTTGGGAAATGCCCAGTGATACCAGTGATGCTTGCTGAAGAAATTCTTATTTCAGCACTCTGTGCTCTTTTCTGCAGGTGGGAAGATTTTAGGAACATCATTTGTGGGCTAAATGAGCCCCTGAGTGGTGCTCACCAGATCTGTACATGGAAGAAGTCGGCTAGGTTGCTCAGTACAATTACTATCAGCATGGAGGTTTTTCTGGTTGTGGTTTTAGGCTTTTAGAGCTGTTGATTGAAGACTTCACTGAAACCAGCCTGTGTGTTCCCACCCAACCAATTTCCTTTTCTAGTTAATCCAGAGACTGCTGTTCACTGGTAGAAAATGGAGTTGATGAGTGGTTCAAAAAATGTTTCTGCATTCAACTTAGGCTGCTCAAAGTGTGTGTGAGAGAGGGGATCCTGTAAGGCAGAAAATGTAGGGAAGTAAACACAGGTCTCTTTTGCTCTCTAGACCTGAAGGTAAGTCTCTGGCCAATGAGAATATGAGTGAACTGAGTCATAGAGTAGAGACATTTGCCTAACATCCTGTATGTTGCCAATGAGCAATGCTGATCATCTGAAACACTTCTGGTCTATAAAGGATATTTTAAGGATATCTGTAAAGGATATATATGTATGGGATCAGGGTAGCCGGGGTGATTAGGAGTCATATGTGAATGCTTTGCAAGAGTTTTTACAAGAGTCCAGGGCTGTTTCACCAACAAGAAAGAAACTGCTTCTATAGATCATAAAAAAAATGATCTTCAAATAATTAAAAGGCCAGTCTGAAGTGTGTGAGGATTTATTCTTTGTGATTTTAGACAGTACAGTAAATGTCTGTAGATGTAGCTACATGGAGACTGAACTTGACTTGGTGTGAGGAAAAAGGTAACTTGCCCCATTAGGGCCTGGAATACGTGACAGTCAGTGTCCATGGAAAACTGTCTTCAATGGGCTTTCTGCAGAATGTCCTTTGCAAAGCTAAGATGCCCATGAAGCTTGCCATCAGTGTGCTCATTGAACAGAGACATGAGTACAACTAATATGCATTCTTAAATACATAAGCTTCAGAAAGCACAAGTGTCCTCAGTGCTGTGTTGATGTAGATCTGCTGTGAGCCTTGGGGCCCTTAGCCTCAGCTCCTGCAGAGCCCAAATAGCAGAGAGCTTTGAAGGGAGGAGCAGCTGTTCAATGGAGATATTTTAGGATGAAAGTTTTGTTGGTTTTGTTCCAGAGTCAACCTAGTAACAAGAAACATTAAAACCCCACCCATGGCTGAGATTCCCACTGTTCTCCGAAAAGTAGTAGCTCAGGGTTCAGAAGACTCCTCTGAGCTTAGTGAAACCGGGTCTGAGAGGGGGCAAGGCCAAAGCTTTGGTGGAAGGAAACCTATAATGGGATCTCTATGGGCATGTTTGGATTTAAGGACTACTGGCAAGAGAATTCCAGGAACCAGAAGGCCTTACTCCCAGACTAGGCTGATGCAGTCAAGGCCTTTCTCATGCCTTCCCAACTCCTCTGTTCCTTACAGTGGCATGCTCTTCTCAGCCATGGCTTTACCAACAGGGCTGTACTTTAAGATACAGATTCTTTTTTTGTTTAAACTTTTTATGTTATGTGAATTGGTGTTTTGCCATGGGTGTCACGTCCCCTAGATCTGAAGTTACAGAGAGTTTTGGGCTGCTGGAAATTAAACCTGAGTCCTCTGGAGGAGCAGTCAATGCCCCTAACCATTGAGCAATCTCTCCAGTCTCAAGATACAGCTTCTTGACTCTACCTTGTTACATCATTAATCTGTATCCTATTTGGAATCTCCAGTTGAGTCACCTTTCAGAAAATTGTCTAGCCTTACTGTCCTACTCTGGAGTCTTTTTCTTCTGAGCTCAGAGGCAGAAGACAAAAGTTGAAAGCATATCCAGATATTAGCTTGCCTTTTGGATTGCCCTACAAGTGTCACTATAAATCTCCAAGACTCATATCCCCCCTTGACTTCTACTGGTTGAAATCATACTCTCTTCTAGAAGGAACTGAGTCCCCGGAACACTCACCTGTAACAGAAACACAGCCTCCAAAGCCATCTTCTCCCTTTATGAGATATTTCTTAGCACATATTTCTCAAGGGTCTACTGACCTCTCAAAGGCTGCTGAAGCCCTGTGCTTCTCTTTGCTGAGTCATTCAGACTGTGTTCCCAGGGTACTGGCTTTGCTGATAGATTTGCTTATATTCTGTTCGAGGATCTCATTTGGCTTTGAGGTGTTTGACTCACCCTGAATACATCCAAGTTACCCCCACACACGGAAAGGCATCAACCATGTTTGTTAACTCAACTGTCAAACATCCTATCTGAGTTGCTCATGACAATGAGAAAACTTGACATATTTTCCCCCTTAGGTATTATTTGTGGCCTTGTAAATCTAAGTAGGGAGAGTAAGTTTACATGATGACACTATTGAATGTCTCTTCTTGAAGAATGTTTATGCTTGGGAATAGCAGAGCATGTGCCTATTCTGCTAGGATCCAGGACATGAGATCAGGCTAGTGATACAGAGCTCATCTTAATCTGCTACAGTTGGAAATAACCAAGTATCATGGGGCCTCCACTAAGCAGCAGGAACACACATTGTTTGTGTTTTGCTCTATCTCATCCCATAGAAAACCTTGGTTCCCAGATCTCTTTTCTCTGTCAAATTTTGTATATCAAAGCTGACACACTGTAGACTGGGTACTTGGGAAAATGTCTGATATGCTAGAGGAAAAAAAGAAAATATTCTGAGAAGGAGTCATGTGAGTTCTTTATTGACTAAAGCAACTAAGAAATCTAAAAAGAAATGAAAGCAAATCATTGCAAATTCTAAAGTCAGATCTGAAGCTTGCCATGTGCAGGGCCCATACGGGAGAATCTGGTGGAAGGAGAAGTGTGGATAGAATCAGCCCAGCAAACAGTGATATAGGATATCAAGTGCAGTGGAAACTGACCTTGAAAAGGTCAAGGTAATGGAGAGCTAGGTTGGTGGGGGCCACAAGGCTCTCCCTTCTTTCAGTCACTCAGTAGAACTGACTTGGCTTCTGTTTGGATTTAAAGGAACTGAATGACAACTTGGACCACAGAAAAGAAAACCTACACTTGTCTACGCAGGAATTCCGTTTTGTTTTTCTTGTAGACTATCTCAGGGAAATAGAAATAGACCTCAGTTCTCTTCAGAAAGCAAACTTGCTGTTACCCCAGTTTTATACTTCACACTTAACATCCACTGAAATAGCATGAATTATTCACTTTAAAATACAGAAATTGGTATTGTTAAAGTAATTTGTTGCCAGGGAACAAAGGCCACAGCAGGCTGGTATTATCTTTTGTCCCCCACTATGGCCCTTTCATAAAAAACAATAATACTATTTTCAATGGATTCTGGGGTGATTAATGAGATATTTGCAATGCAGATTATCTTGAGTTTCCACAGACATTTGAGCTAGTTGACTGACAAAATTAACTTGCTGCTCTTTGACCCACTTTTGAGAGAAAAAAGACATGTAGATTACAAGAGAAATGGTGTCATTTATTTACATCCAGATGGCATGATCCAACTTAGCCACAATAAGCCATAAATGGAGAAAGGGTCTCTAGGGAGAGGGTACATTTAGCAGATTTCAAAGCTCAGGTGGGAGTCAATGAACGAAGATGGATATGGGTGCAGAGGAGTCTAAATAAGTGTTCAGTTGGAAGAGTAGTCAGCTAATATCTTCCTAATATTCTGCCAGTTATAATTATAAAATGTTGTTTCTTGGTATGTTGAGTAGATGGTGCAAAATTTCCATTTAATGAAAGAAGAGGGCAGCCCTCCACCAAAACAAGGCTCTGTCTTATGTCTTGTTTAGTAGCTTTTAAGAAGCTATACTATTTTGAAAGTTCAGGGAAATGAGAAAGGAAAATAGAAAGGTCTCAGAGAAAGCCATAGAAGGTGGCTGAAAGTATGCTGGGATTGTGGACCTGGCTCTAAAGCTGTAGTTGGCTAGTGTAAAGGCTAATTTTGGTTGTCGTCTTGACACACCTGTGAAGAGAGCCTCAACTGAAGAATTGCTCCTATCAGATTTTCCTGTGGGTCTATTTGTAGGGCATGTTTTGCTGATTGATGTAGGATTCCCAGTGTCCTATGTCCTAAGGAAGTAGCATTCTTAGGCAGGTGGGCCTGGGCTATATAAGAAGGGCAGCTGAATATGAGCCCTGGAGCAAGCCAGTCACCAACATCATTCCATGGTCTCGGCTTCAATTACTACCTTGCTGTAATTCTGGGCTGACTTCCTTCAACAATAGATAGATTGTGACATGTAAGCTGAAATAAATCTGTTCCTCCCTAGGTTACTGTTGATCATGATATTTACCACAGCAACAGAACACTGGCTAGGACAGGAAGAGTAGTGTTCTCTACACTTCACCCAGCAATCTCCCCTGATGGCCAGTCTTCAAGTGTGGGCTGTGTATCACAGTTCTTTAAAAAGTTGAATTTATTCCACTAATCCCTTAGTATTCCTGCCTGGTATCTCCTTTGCAATCCCCCTGTATGTGTACCAATGATCCAAATAAGAAAGACTTAATGATAGATGGTCTTCATTTAATTGGCTCAAATTGAATGATATGCACTTTCTGAATCCTGTTAATACTTGGGGCTAATCTACATATTGGCAAATTGTCATAAGAGATGGGCTGCAAATGCTGACTCAGAACTTTCAAGCTTGGCAGTGGCACAGTGGCCATGTGAAAAACGCTCTCTTCGGAATCTGGAGAGACCCCTTTGTGGTGGTATAACGCAGATGCTGTGAGATAATATATGATTGGCTAACTTATCTCAGAATATTGCCTGTGTATCTTTCAATTAAAAATTAGCCCTTCCTTAATTTTTGGCATGGCTCTTGAAGCCCACACAATGTGGACGGTGGTCAGTGACACATTAGTGTGGAGAGAACTTTGAAACTGATTTCACACTTCAAGGTCTGCTTTGGAGTTTGAGTGTGTTCATGGCTAAACTTTCCAATGAGGCTAGACCTGAAGTTTTTTTTCCCCATGAAGTGACTTGGAATGAGAAGAGCTGGGGGTTCTTTGTAATCGATCTTGTTTGTCTGCTTGGAAATGTTGGGTGAGCTGCTTCTCCCTTGTCACTGGACATATGGAACATAATGCTTCGTGTTTTTCATGAAAAGATTCTGAGGAGCAGCCAAATGGCTATATGAAAACACTGCACAGAACACAAGGCTATGGACAAATGTTCTTAGGAATGAAACTGCACTCCATGATCTGTAAGAACAAGTCTTCCCCTAGCTTCTCTCAGCATGATGAATCCTGGGAATATCTCTGTGACAACCCTCTCCCCATTAAGATGCTAGGACCATTTTTTTTTTAAACCAGGCATCCCTCAGATCTTCTGAAACAAATCTAGTAAGAATGGATGCTGTGTTTCCAATTAATTTCCTAAGTACATACTTGCTCAAAACACATGTTTTAAAAATAAAGAATTTAACAATAAAGGCTGCCCTGCTGCTGTTGGACTGCTGGGAGTCTGGAGTCTCTTTGGGTTGAGATAATATCAAAGGCCTCTGTTTAATGTGACCTTGTATTAAAGTGTACTTCACCACCAACATTCCAGAACCTCCCATTTGAGTTCAGCTTTTATGTAGTTTTTATTAATTCACTGTTCATCTGTTAAAAATAACCCATGATAATGAAGCACTTGATGTAATGAAACTTCTTACTACTTTTGTTAGCTGGTAGGAGAGGTTTTTTTTTTTCCTTTTTCATTTTTATTTGTAAATTCCAAGTTGAATCTGATCTGATGGCACTAATATTTAGCCTGAGGTGTAGAATGTTAATAGAGGCATTTTGTAAATTTGTTTATATTGTGACTTATTTCTTCAGTGTGCCACTCATAGCCATATAGGGTGTGAAGGTCCTGGGAGCCATGAGTATTCTATTTAGCTGGGTGGCTCTAAGGAGCTGACAGATTAACCCCAATCACAAGGACAGTGCTAGCTTAATAGAAAACAAGCAGATGAGTCACATGGAATTGGAGGACAGTGCATGTCTAACCTTTGGCCGAAGGAATATGCGTATAGCATGTAAACAGTGTGTACAGTGAAACCTCCTCTACACTGTAAACTCCACTATGGAGACAGACACATGGGTAGGAAATGTGCTGGTCCCCCTGGGTGCCATGAAAGCAGGCTGTCCTCTCTGCCAAGAGGTCCTGGAGCCCTTGCAGAACTACAGGTACATGATCCAGAGCAGGCACGTGTCACCTCCTTAAGCCATCAAGCTGGACAGCAGTCAGAAGCTACCAAGGCCCAGTGTGTTATTTATATGAACACCTTTGGGCCCTTAATCTATGCTCAATAAGATGCTAAGCCCCAAGGGTATGTTATAGGACTTTCACTCTAGCCAGTATCTAGAGGTGAGTTAAAGATGCTGTGTATCTGTCTTTTGGACTGTAGGATTCAAGTTTCAGGTCACTGAATGGGGTTCATGTCCCACTTATCATCCATTGTTTTTTTACAGTCATTCATATAATGTCATATTGAGTTACTGTGTGATGGGTTTTAAATCCCTCAGGATACAGATATGCTTCACTTGGATTCAGTGTTTACTGATAAACAAGATGCTGTGTTTGTTGTTCATGTTCTCCATACTTGTTTCAGTAAGTGGTTCCTTCTTTCTTGCCTGTCCAATCCAAAAAAGTGACTAGAAAAAGATAAGCTTAACTACACAGTGTGGTGATGCTACAGTTGGAAGGAGAGTATCAATCCATTTTGTATTGCTATAATGGAGTACTAGAGAAGGATAGGTAACAGTACTTTATTCATGCAAGATTTTAGTTTACCTCATAATTCTGAAGGATCAAGGGTGTAGATGGAGTGAGTCTTGTTGTGGTGGAGTGCCTAGATGGCACTGGGCAGTATAAAAAGAGATATGAAATAAGTGTGCATGTATGCATAGATCTTCTGGTGTCTGTCTTCCAAAGCCACTAGTATTTCACCATGGGGACTCAATAATGACTTAATCTAACCCTAACCACTTTCCAAAGGCCCATTTCTGAACACTATGATCAGATTTTTTTTTTAACCCCCTTACTACCTCATGATGGGGATTAAATTTCAAACCATGAAGTCATGGGGACAGACTTAAGTCATAGCTAAGTCATAACAGACACTATATATATGACAGAGACTATAGATTTGTGTGTTTATAATGCTTTTTTCAGCAGATAACAGTATGCGTTTTAGTAGAACTATTGCCTATTAAATATGTGAAGAAAATTCTCCCAGGAGCCTAATGATTCTTGAATCAGAAGCATTTTTCTGCCAGGAAAGATGGTTCATTTCTATAATCCCTGCAATAGGAAGGCTGAACAAGATGATCTTTCTAAGACTGAGGCCACATTCTACATAGTGAGTTCTAGGACAGCCAGGGAAATTCTGAGAAACCCTGTTTAAAGGAAAATTGTTTTGTTTTGTTTTTAACTTGTGTTATGCTAGGTTGAGCTTAGGTCCTTATACAAACAAACATTTTTCTCTTCTATCTCTTCTTTTTTTTTCTTCTTTAAAAAATCTCTATGAGTATTTTTAAATTCTCATAGAGACAGAGAGCTTATAAGTGAGCCTGTTACACCGTTTCTTATCAAGTTAGGGGTCAAGAGAAGTTCCCCTGTACAGGATGGAAGCATAAGGCTGGAATCTTTTGGATTCCCGCCCCAACCCCCATGTCAACCAGCTGTGCAGTTTCCAGCACCTCCCATGTATTTCCAGCTTCAATTTCCTCATCAGTAAAATGGGGATTATCCCCACACCTCAACGAGTTGTTAAGAAGATCAAAGGAAGCAATTCTGGGAACAGGATGCCATGTTCTATGGACTTGGCTCACTAAATGTTATTTCAGTCTGTCTGCTAGTGTGGGGACAGAAGGATGACCTGCCAAGAGGTCTGATGGGAGGGAGGCAGATCTTCTGGGTTCTCTGAGTGACTATGGGGTGAGGTCAGGCAACCATTTTGTCCAGGGAAAACTCATCACCAGAAAACTTGAAAGCTGCCTTCATTTTTAGCAGCCCAGAGAAAGGTATTCAATTTTTCTTATTTCTACCCTGGGAATCACAATCTACATTTGCAAGAAAATGAGAGTGTCATTTCCCTACTTCCCAGGCGCCTAAGCTGATTCATTGCAGCATTAGGAGTGGTTAATGGCAACTGAAGTAGCAGCAGGTTTTGGCTGCAAGCAGGACCCCACCAGGGACCGAGGGTGACTCCCAGGTGTTATTGCAACCTGTCTGGTTTGCTATGTGCTCACTGGTTTTTCCATCGAGTTATCTGCCAGTCCCTGCTTTCATTTCCTGGGCAGAGAGTCAGAGGTCGCAGGAAACGTGGAAGCTTTGCTGGTGGAGGGGCTGATGCATCTATGAGTCTTGTGTTTGCTTCTGATCACAGGTTGAAATGAGAAGACTTCCTCTCCTGGCTTGGGCTGTGATAGTACTGTGTAGTTTCAGAAACTTTATTTGCTGTTCATTTTGTTTCTTGAAAAGCCTGGTAATTTGTTTCTGTCCTCTACTCAAAGAGACTTAGTTCAGGACTGGCTAGAGTCCAGGAGTAATGAGGTGTTGGTGAGAGAAACACCACCCAAAGAAATGGATCTTTATTAGCCCCTTCCTGTGGTGGAGATGGCAATATTGCAGCCCACGAGTTGATGGGTCTTGATTTCCTTTTGGCTTGAGTGAGGTTGGCCTAGCTTGGCCTGTTCCCTGTCTTGGGGGCCTCTGCATCCCAGATGGGGGAATGTGTTTGACTTTGGCAGCTCATGTGTGCCTGATGGAATAGTACTTTGTAAGCATGTGAACAACTGAGAAGATGGGAGAGGTTTACCACAGTTTTTGGACTTGTGTACATTTGTGTTTTCAGCTTCTCTAGGGAAGATAAGTGCCTCAAAATGAATGTTTTATCTGTAATTATGCAAGCTGCCACGGGCTCCCAAGACCAGAATTCTGCAACTGAAACCTATTTCAAAGAAGAAATAAATGCAGAAAGGTTTCAAACCCAAGAATGGATGATGGTGCCTCAGCTTTCTCCCATCCTGCCCTGTTAGTGTCTCTGTGATATTCTTATTCTCCACACATACCTACAATTCCATTCATTAATTAATTAGATCCAAATATGCTAAGTCATCCTAACAATTTTGTAGCTAGTTGAAAAGGAAATGAAATGATTGGAAAGAAAGAGTAATTTATTTATTTATTCTTAACCACAATGATAAGTGTGTGCCTATTAGGGCACTGTACAACCTCTCAAACCTTGGAATCAAATTAGATATCCCTGGCCTCATTTCACATGCATGGTAAACATCATAAAAGAATTGTCTTTTAAAATCACCAAATTTCAAAAAGTTGCAATACAGTCGAAAGGAACATAATGTCATTCAGTGTTCAGATAGGGCCATCGTAAGCTAGAATGTGAAGTTTATTTTAATTTTAATGTCTTAACTTTGCTTCTGTGGATGTCTCTTCTAGACCAAAGATGCTCTGGTACACAATTTAAAAACCATCCATGATGCTCTTGGATGACTAGGGCCTATTGCACACACCTTTGCCTTGCTTCTCTGACCTCCTCTTTGACCCACAGCCAGGGCTCCAGTCACTGTAGCCTTCCACCTTGCCTAGCACTGGAATGGGGGGGGGCTCCAATAGTGCTTATTATAGCTCCCAGCCTGATTTCAGTTCTCCCTGGGCAGCCACATCAAACAGAGGTACTACACTTTCAACCTTACCCCCCACCCCAGGGAAGATGCTGTGGTGTTGAGACTCTGGGGAGCTCAAGGCAAACAAGGAATCTAGGTCGAACACAAAATTTGACTTTGGCATTTTGCGTGTTCCTTGTTCTTTGGCACGGATGAAAGGCATTAAGATGAATTAAATAATTACACCATGATTCAATTTAATTAAATAATTGGACTTTTTTTTTTTTTTACTTCAACCTCAATGTGGATTTGTGTTCTAAAGTGCCACCATTTTTAATCTGAGCAAGAATGCCTAGCAGTGACGGCCTGCACAAATGAACAACAAAAATCCCTAGTTCAGAGGCTGAATGAGAATAATTTAAGTGGGAAAGACCCTCTTTGCAGGCAGGGGGTTGGTAAACTCCTCTTTCAAGATTTCCATTTCCGGCAATGTCGGTCAACATCCACGTTTCTATTCATCTGCTCATGACTGGACACCTCACAGAGGCCTAAGGCCTGAGAGCCTTCTGTCAACTTTAAAGGAGGAGATGCTTTCAGCCCCCGTGATGGGTGGGTGGTAGCAGGTGGGAACTGCCATTGAAGAGTCAGGGGGACCCTAAATCTCCTTTCGTCTGTTCTGAATGTTGGTGGCAATACAGAAGCGCATTGAAGCAGCTCTAACAAAGCTGCTCTCCCCGCCTTCATTCAGAAGAGGGAAAGAGGGTATTTTGCACCATGACAACAGGTGACCTCTATTTGGAATTGTCAACAAACATTAATAGACCTTCCAAAACACATAGGCTTGATGTGGAGGGATCAGCCGCCTGAAGCGAGAGCTGGGCTTTCTTCAGTGGCACAGGCGCTGCTCTAGCAGGATGTCAGCTGACGTGGTTAATTGGGAATGATTAGGGCTGTCTGCAAGCCGATTCCCTGAGTTTGGTGCACACATAATTGTTGTATGTAACCCGGAGCGGCTCTGCTCTTTCATCTCTATGAAGAGATCAGAAAAGAGAGATTTACGGCTTAGGTTGCCCCAAGCCACACATAGCAGGCTTAATTTTCCTTTCCAAGGGAATCTGCCGACTGCTGTTGTGACTAGTTCTCTTTGGCTTAGATGGTATGTTGAGGTCACCTGTGTGGTTTTTTTCTGTTACATGATTGATTGACTGAGATTAATTATTCTGTCAGAGCTGTAATGGAGGCAAGATAGAGGGTAGTGATAAGCACACAAGCTCCAGCGATTCTTCCAAATGCACTTATGTCTCTTTCTATTTAAATAAATCAAACCGAACACATATATCCTGGATGATGTTGCCTGTTCCCACCCTGTGTTCTATAGCCCAGAGGTATTTTCTCTGTAAGTCTGAAGATCTGAAATGAATGGCTATTTATTCAACATCAACTACAGGATATTTGAATCTTTCCTTGCTTCATTCCTTCTAGTGTGTCTTCAACACCTCAGCCTGAGGTAAGCAGCAGGTTTCAGGGAAACCATAGATCAAACTCACTGTACTCAGAGCCTGAGTCTGAGCTAAAGACAGAACAGCATGGAAGAGCATGAGGTAGACAGAGAATGCATAGCAGGTGTTAACATCATAATGTCAAATTTCTGTGGTGTGGAAACTGCCCTAGGGGACCTTTATAGGGAGGTAGAGAAAGTAGTGGTTAGTGGCAGACTCAAGTTGGGCTTCTTCAGTCTCCTGAAGGAATGTAGGGGTCAGCCAAGGAAAGACAAGGTAACTCTTGGTGGCATGAGTTGATATGTGAATACACTACTTCTGAAGTGTTGTAGACAAGTGTTCCCAGAATCCCCCTCCCCCAATTCCTAAACATGACAGAAATAACATAGCTTCCTACAGTAACCCCTTGTGCAATATGTGAATACACTACTTCTGAAGTGTTGTAGACAAGTGTTCCCAGAATCCCCTTCCCCCAATTCCTAAACATGACAGAAATAGCATAGCTTCCTACAGTAACCCCTTGTGCAAAATGAATAGGAGCACAAGAAGGGATGAAGAGCCCTTACAGGAAAAATTGGCCATTGGCCACATTCCCACAGTGTACCACTCATGTTGAGTGCTTTTGGGTGAAAGTGTGGATATGGATTAGCAGTGGCTAGTCTTTTGCATAACGGAAAAACTTCATAGGGTTGGAGTAGGTGGATGAGCCTACCCAAATCCATTGGCAGCACCCACAATGTTAGAGGCACCTACAGCCACATGTCTTTAATGTCCTCCTGGGCACTTCAAGAATAATCTAGCATGCTTGTGAGATAGACAAGCTGCATGAAGGTACCTACCCTCTAGAGGTGGATCTTCAGGTATTCCATGACTTGAGAGTCATTCGTTTCCTCACCAGATTCCAGGGCAAAGCTGTTGGAGCCTCTGCCAGTTCCCTCGTGTAACCAGTGATCAAGCTCAGAGCCAGAGAAGCATCATCAATGCATCATCAACCCATTTGACAAGAGAACCCTCTGAGAGGCCTGCCAGCACTTCCTCAGGATGAGGCAGAAGAATGGTATTCATGATAAATCAAGCCCTCTTAGGTCAGCACCTCATCTTGAAGGATTTCAGCTCACTGAAAGCACACCTCCTTGAATGTCATAGAGAATGAAATATTTGAAGCAGTAGAAGTTTGGAAAATTTTCTTTCTTGATGGCAAAATTTTCACTGGACATGCTTAAGGCATCAGCACAGAGTTGATTTAGACTGTCACAAGTTGTCTTGCCTCAGGACCTGCTACACCCTAGAGGGATATTTTCAAAAGTTCCTTCCTAGCTATTTTTAAGAAAAGTGGGACTAATGTGCAAATTTTTGTGCATGTTCATGCTAAGAAATTGTGTTGCCTCACCAAAGAAGTAACAGACCTATGTGACAGAAATTTTAAATCACTGAAGAAAGACATTGAAGAGGATATCAGAAAATGGAAAGCTCTCCCATGTTCCTGGATTGGTAGGATCAACATAGCAAAAATGGCAATTATACCAAAGGCAATCTACAGATTCAATGCACTGCCCATCAAAATCCCAACACAATATTTTTTTGGACCTTGAAAGAACAATACTCAATTTCATTTGGAATAACAGGAAAGCCAGGATTGCCAAAACAATTTTACTCAACAAAAGAACCTCAGAAGGTATCACCATCCCTGACTTCAAGCTATACTATAGAGCTACAGTAATAAAAACAGCCTGGTACTGGCATAAAAACAGACTTGTGGATCAATGGAATAGAATTGAGGATCCAGACATTAACCCAAAAACCTATGAACACCTGATCTTTGACAAAGAGGCCCAAAACATTCAATG
>PVIH01002562.1:14283-79249 GCA_004025045.1 Sigmodon hispidus
GAAGAGTTAACAATAACTATACAGAGGATAAGAATGATAAGCATGGCTTATCAAGGGTGGAAATACAAATAAGATTGCTACACATACATTTTTTTGTGTTCATCTTTCCCTCTGAATTTTTTTTCCATCCCTATATATCCTTATTCAAGGTCTCTTCCCCCTCCCAACACATCTGGTCATTTTTCTTCTCTGAAACTCCTCATCCCCTCCCTGGGCAGGGAGCAGACAGTCCTATGGTCCCACTGACCCAATAATGCTTAGATCAGTCTCCACTTCTGGCCAAATCCAGTTCTTTCCCCCCGCCTCAAGAGTGAGTCAGGTGTTCCTATAGTTGGACTGGGGTTTGAAGGGTCAGTCCAGGGTGTTTCTGATCCCACGCTGTTCCGTGGTTGTGGTTTGCCGCTTGGGCATGTTTGGCTTTTTTTCTTGTTTGTTTGTTTAGAGACAAATCTTTGCCTTAAACACTTTCTGAAGGTTTATTATTAATTTTGGGTATGTATGTATGTTTATGTGGGATACATGTGGATTATAGTACAGGTAACCTTCATGCTTGAACTGCAACATAGGCAATTTGTGGTATGCAGCTTGAGCTGCAATGTGATGACTTCCCTCATTCTCACAGAAGCCTCAATACAAGCAAGAGGGTTCTACTCACACAAACAAAAAGGTAACACAGTCAAACATAGCTTCTTGGTAGTAGAATTTTTTCTGGGGGGCTCTGTTTGCAAAAACACTTCTCTTTTAAGAGAGGTTTTTTGATTCAGTGTTAGCAGCAAAAACTTGGAAAGAGGTCCTGCTGCTAAACACTTAAACTGTGTTCATGAGCAGTTGGTGGCTGTGCTCTACTTGGTGGCAGTGTGAACCCTAAAATTCCCCAGAGGTAGAGTGATAAACGTGGCCAGTATTCTGCCATGAATTGAAGGTCTCAGAGATTAAAGAACTGGCTGGAGCTAGCCACCATAGTTGAGGCTTTAACCCTCAGCATGCCCTTGGCAGATTGAAGTGGCCTGTATGGTCAAAAAGAACTATAGATAGAAAGACTTAGGCTATGGATTTATCACTCTTGAGGGAAGGGGGACAAAACTGGATTTGCCAGGAGTGGAGACTGAACTAAGCATTATTGGGTCAGTGGGACCATAGGACTGTCTGCTGCCTGCCCAGGGAGGGGATGGGGAGTTGTGGAGAAGAAAAAATGACCTGATGTGGCAGGAGGGGGAAGGGACCTTGAATAAGGATATACAGGGATGGAAAAAAAATTCAGAGGGAAATCTGAACACAAAGTAAATATATGAAAAAAAAAAAAAAGAAACTAAAGTTTGGTAGAGGAAGACCCCCTGAAAAGCCTCAGATCAGAATACATGGTTCAAATGATCCAATATTTCATAGCACCTCTGTTGCAGTTTTCTCTGAGGTCAGCATCCAGAATAGCTTCCAGGAGACTGGCTGAGATGACCCAGCTTCACAGAATACAGTCAGGACTTGACCCTAATCCTTAGTTTTCTCTGGAGCTCCATAAGATTTTAGCACCCCCAACCACCAGGAAATTGTCTAGAGAACTATGCCCAAATTACCCTAAAATGGGTTATGGATGTTTGTCTTTCTTTACAGTGTTGGTTACAGTTTATTATGGATAATGGTGAGGGAAAAAAGCTATACAAAGGAAATTAGATTTAGGGATCTTGTTATAAAAAGAAAAAGGAGGAAGCTGCAGGACTACGTTCTTGTATACTGTACATATTTGTCACTGTGAATATTGGTTTACTAAAATGCTGATTGACCAGAAACTAGAAAGAGCCTTTGTGTAATTATTTGGGACTAAATGGCTTCAGGGATGGCTGGGTAGGACAGAGAAATTGTGACTACAGATACTAATGATCAGAGATTAATGCCTATTATTTTTGGTGTTGGTATGTATGTGTGTTTTCCTCCTTTGGTTTTTCCTGCTGTGCATTTATTTATTACTTGTGTTTTTGTGGGTACATCTAACTTCCTTAAATTGGAGTTTTTCTTGTAGTACTTTCTGGAGTGCTGTATTTGTAGATATGTATTGTTTAAATCTGCTTTTGTCATGTAATATCTGTCTTTGGTGATTGGGAGTTTTGCTGGGTATAGTAGTCTGAGCTGGTATTCATGGTCTCTTAATGTCTGCATAACATCTGCCCAGGACCTTTTGGCATTCATAGTCTCTACTGAGAACTCATATTTTTTCTGATGAGCCTGCCTTTATAAATTACTTGGCCATTTTCCTTTGAAACTCTTAATATTCTGTCCTTATTCTGCATGTTTAATGGTTTGATTCTTATATGGTATCTGGTCTTTTAGGAAGTCCAGTCTATTTGGTGTTCAATATGCTTCTTATATCTTCACAGGCATTTCCTTCTTTGGGTTGGAAAAGTTTTCTTCTATAATTTTTTGAATATGTTTTCTGTGCCTTTGAGCTGGTATTCATCTTTTATTTATATTATTCTTAGGTTTTGTCTTTTCATGGTGTCCCAGACTTCATGAATGCTTTGTGTTGTGACTTTTTTGACTTTAGCGTTTTCTTTGACTAACATATATTTCCTCTACTGTATATTCCATATCCAAGGTTCTTTCTTCCATCTCTTGTATTCTGTTAGTTATGTCTGCATCTGTAGTTCCTGTTTGTTTACTCAGACTATTTCCAGCACTACCTCAGCTTATGTCATCTTTATGGTTTCTATTTCAATTTTCAAGTCTTGAGCTGTTTCCTTTACCTGTTTGATTGCCTTTTCTTGGTTTTTGTTAAGGGATTTATTAATTTATTCCAATTTTTTGTTTGTCCTTTCCTCTATTTCTTTAAGGGATTTTTTTATTTTCTCTTTTTATAAAAGCTTCCATCATCTTTGTAATGTTATTTTTAAGGTTGGTTTCTTCTGCTTCTTTTAAATTGGAATTTTCAGGTCTTACTGTTGTATAATCCCTAGGTTTTGGTGGTTTCATATTGCTTTCTTATGTTGTTGAATGTATTCTTGCACTAGTATCTACCCAACTCTTCCTTTAATCGGTGAAAGTGTTGTCTATGTTTCAGGAAGCTTTTCTTGGTCCAATAGTTGTTCCTGGTGCTCTCTTGTGATGGAGTCAACAGAATTTGTGTCTCAGAAAGTTGCTTAGTTTGGGGGGGAATGGGTGGGTTTGGGAAATAGAGTAGGTCTTACAGGCTACAGGATCAAATGAAGTGGTTTGATGGGCAGACTTGCCTTCAGGCATCCTTCTTGCTGGTCTGAAACTGCAGCCACAGGGGGTTATGCATGCATAGATTGTGCCCCATTTCCCAGGCCTAGAGGCTCAGCTGGCTGACTAGCCTTGAGAGGGTTCACTCACCTCCTTTTTACTTTAATTTTTGATGATTCTCAATACTAATGCCTTTCCCTTTGCTTTGAGAAAACTCATTCTTTTGTGGATTATTAGCCTGTTAAGGAAGGCATTGAGTCACACAGTCCTCTACCTATTGATTTATGTTAAAAATTTTGAATTTTTAGTGTTCCAGGACTTCTTTTAATTTTCTTTGGCCTAAACGTGTTCCCTTATAAATTTGGTAGATCAAGAACTTGGCCAGTTTAGATTTCAGGATGAGTCTTTCATCCATTTTTAACTCAGGTGTTTGATAAAGAGGCAAACTCTTTATCATCTTGGGCCGAATAATCCAGCATCTTAGGCAACATAAGTTCTGGTATTGTTATCAATAAATTGGTGGCAGCCAATGATATCTCCTTGGTTACATGATCTGCTCTTCTATTGCCCTGGGCTACAAAAGAGCTTTCTTTCTGATGTCCTGGGCAATGAATTATGGCCAGTCTTTGGAGGAGCCAATAAGTTTAGGTTCTATTGTTTATTTTTAAACTCTTTCCTTCAGCAGTTAGAATGTGGAATGTCTTTCTGTATGCTGTGAATTATCATTGGATAATGAAGGAACTGTTTTGACCCATGTCAAGGCTCCTTAAAGGTAGGTGGGAAATCCAAGCACAGATAAAGGGGAAGAAGGGCAGAGTCAGAGCAGAGATGTCAGACAGATATAGAGAAAAAAAACGACAAAATGCTGCTCTGAGAAAAGGTACTAAGCCTCTTGGCTAATCATGTGTTAGTTTAAGAGTTAAGGGTTAGCAAGTAATATGCCTGAGTCATAGGCCAAACAGCATGTAATTAATATAAGACATGGTGTGACTATTTGGGACCAAGCAGCTCTGGGCAGTCTATTTGAGACAGTTGGTCTAGATTTTGGGGCTAGTCTGCACCAGAAACTTATTACTACAATTTAATAAGCCATTTTCTCTGTAGATATTCATGTTCTTTGCAAAAACATAATGACTGTCCATATAAACTTTGATAGTTTTGTCTATTCTTAATTGGTTAGGGCAATCAGTTCAACCTTTTGTGCTGAGGTGCCAAAGAACATGTCTGTGGCCCAGACAGTCTCTGAAGGTGTCACCCTGTATGTATGGCTCCTTCCCAAATGAAGCTACTGAGGTCTGTTAAATATGTGAGGTCTAGATCCAGTCAGATTTCATGTACTTGCTATAGTATCTCTGTGCAGTCATGAATGATATCCAAATTTGAGCTAGGCACTAAGGGCTCTGGGTTGAGAGAAGTTCTTGGGGAAAACCTAATGTGAAGGAGATTAAGGGGGAAGACCTAGTGTTAACTGGGCACGCGTCATCTACCCATTGAAGGGAATTTTCAGAATACCCTATACAAGTGAGAAGTAGACATTAGAGGTTGGTCCAGAGTCAATTTGTCAGCATCCTTGACCAAAAGGGGTTTAGCTATTATGGCACAGAGGAAGCTGGGTCATCTGGAAGCCACAGCATTTAATCACTTGGATAAATAGGTCAGAGGCTGCTTCCAGCATCCAAAGTACTAAGTCAGGACCCTCTTAGCTACCCTCTCTCATCTACAAATAGTTGGAAGGGTGTGTCTTTGTCTGGCATAGCTAAGGCAGATGCCTTGGGCAGGGCTTCCTTTATGGCCTTAACAGTCTTTTATTGAGGATCAGTCCAGAAGAATTCCTCAGTTCTACAAGTAGCCTCATTGACCATTTCAGAAAATCCTGATATCCAGAGTCAGCAGAATCTAGCTGAGCCTAGAAACTCTCAGATTTGCCTTAGGGTGTCAGGGACTTGAATATCCTTGTTTCCAGGAAAATGATAGCAATCTCTTACCTTCTTTTATAATGTATCCCAGGTACATAAATTGTGAGATGCAGGTATGGCCCTTTTTTAGCTGACACCTTATATCCCAGCTAACCTAAGGCATGCAGTAAGGCTTTAGTTGCTTGTAAACAAGAGTTCTGGTCCTTGGAAGCAATCAAGAGGTCATCCACATATTGAAGAAGGCTTACCTCAGTCTGTGAAGTCATTCACATATTGAAAAAGGCTTACCTCAGGGTATGAGGTCTGCTAGTCCCTCATGTATTCATGGAAGGTTTAATCAAAGATGGATGGGGAGTTCTTGGATTATTGGGGGCAAGTGGGTCCAGGTGAGCTGCCTACTGTTTCCCTAGTCTGGGTCATGCCATTTAAAGGAAAAGATTGGCTGACTCTTGGCCTTCAGCGTTAAGCTGAAGAAGTCATTTTTAAGGTCTAGAACTGAATAAACATGAAGCTCTGGGGTCAAAAGGATGCTGCAGTTGGGTACAGTTGGATGGATATTTTAAAAAAGGTTTATTAACTTCCATAAAGTCTTTCATGAGCAAATAGAATCATTGGTCCCTGGCTTTTTGACTGACAAATGTAGAGTATTCTGTAGAGACCTGCAAGGCACTAAAATTCCATATTCTAGGAGCTAGTTAATATATTTAATGATGCCCAACTTATATTTCAGAGTCATTGGGTACTGCCTTACCAGGCTCAGTTGAGCACTTACCTTTATGGTTACTATGACTGGGGAGGCACTGCTTGAATGCTAGCTCTGGGGGCTTGGTCTGTGCCCATATTCCAGGGAGAGAATATTAAAATTTGAGCATAAAAGGAGACACTTCTGTGAAAAAAAAATCTGTATTATTCTTCTAGGTCCAGATATAAGGCATAGACACTGGGCTACGGGAAGATGTCACCCCCTTCCCAGTGAAATAAATTTGGGCTTTCATCTTAGTCAATAAGTTACTTCCCAAGACAGGCTAGGGATATTCATAGATAATAATGAAGGAATATGTAACCCTTTTTTTCCCAAGTCCACAGTTTGTTTTGCAATCCATGGATGCAAGGCTGTACCTGTATTCCTTTGAAATCATGATTTTTTGTCTAATAGTGTCTCTAGTGGGATTTTTAAACATGGACTGATGAGCTCTGGTGTCCCT
Source organism: Sigmodon hispidus (assembly GCA_004025045.1). NCBI lineage: Eukaryota > Metazoa > Chordata > Mammalia > Rodentia > Cricetidae > Sigmodon > Sigmodon hispidus. The sequence goes on from PVIH01002562.1 coordinate 20,597, forward strand.
TAAGAAGTCAACAGCTTGCTTCTTCACTTGTAGGATCAAGCAAGGTTCAAGGAGGGGCTTCAAGCCCCATCCCTTTCAGTCATCTAGGCCTGCTGGTTCAAGGAACTTTTGAACATCCTTAGGTCCTTAGCGTCCTTTCTTTGTTTAGGGGAAATTTTCTCTTCCACTGGTCCATTTATTTGCAGTATGCATATCGATCCCTTTTGAAACATGGACACTTAGGGCTCTCATTATCTCCCAAATCATTGGTTATTTGAGACAGTTGGTGGTCCCTAAGTCCAGTGGACCCCCAGTTCCTGTCTGCTGCCAATAAGATATTGACTAACCCTCAAATTTCTCTCTTCTTAGGTACCTTTCTGTTGTTAGAAACTTTGATGACTAATTTAGGCAATTTCTTGTCCTCAAATATGCTGAGTCACTCAAGTTTCCTTTTAATATCTGGGGCTACTTAGTTACCAAAAGCCAGATTGATAGCCATCTGATTTTCTGGTACCTCTGGATCCAATGAACTGTATGTATGACAGGTATTCAAGAAATGTACCTGGTGTTTTATTCTTTTCCTTGTTCTGCCCAAAGATCAACCCCCAGAAAGAGCATTGGAGATAGAGATGTATGAAATGCAATAGCAAGGTTTATTGTCAATGCAATACAAGCCAGGCAGAAATCTTACTCCACGCTTCCATTACAACAGAGCAAGGAGGAGCTGCTTATCCTTGGTTTTAGAACCCGGTCCCGGAACACACCTTTTTCTGGGCAGGGATTGGGTTTCATGGGTTTTTAAAAGAAAAAAACCACAACAAAGTTGGTTGCTTGGGGAAGTGGTACAATTGTGCTACTGAATGGCTTGTGCTTGGGAACTTTCTACATGAGGGGATTCTTCACCTCCACCTGGGGTGGCTGGTTTTTGATTGTCTGACTTTAAATTGGAACATTCCATGGTTTGACCACAACACATGTTCTTGGCGAATGCTTGGTCTGTTCTCTCAGAACTGGGCAGGCCCTCTGCCAGGAATTTGAAACTAAACTTTATTTCACCTTTTTTCTTTTTCTTTTCTTTTTTCTTTTTTTTTTTTTTTATAAAATGGCTACCAGAATACAAAATGGGTTTTCTTGAGCTAAGTTTACTGTCTTCATTCTGTACTACCTGACATATTTAGATAAATTTGTGGGCTGTCTAGCAGCTGCTCAGACATTTCCCATCAGAATCTGGCAATAGACCTTTAGACATTCCCTACCTTCAGCTATCCTGTAGTCCCATCCCTTGTCAGACTGGGAAATGAGGAAGGCAACATTAATGCTTGTGTCATCATCCATGGGAAGACCAACTTTCCCTGGAACCAACTTGTGACATTCTCACCAGACTCTATCTCCCTTCTCAGTGGTACACAGAACCTATAGGAGCTATTGACAATCATCCCAATTGGACTGATGAGTAAACAAAACCGTTTCAAAAAGAGCTATTAGCACTTGTGTCTTCTCAGTAAAAGAGGGAATTTGGAGCTTCCAGTTGTACAGGTCAATGGTAGCAAAGGGAAAATATGCTAAACCAGAGTTGCCATCTGCATCAATCAGGTGGCCTCGGTTGCAGAAGGGAAGAGCAGTAGAGGCTGCAATTCTCAGTTTCCTCAAGCTAGTGGGAAGCAGGCTCAGCTCAGGAGATAAATGGAGAGAGGGTGGGAGAAGGTGGAGGGAGGAGTAGAGGGGAAGGTGAGGAAGTAGAGGAATTAGTTAATAGTTAGATGCTATTACCCACCAGGGAGGAGTTTCCCACTTGTTTATGGAGTCATGAGCTATAGAGAAGAGAAGGACTGTAGGGTTCCAAAACTTAGGGCCATAGACAGATTTGGGATTCTGAGGCTGTGACATTTTTAAGAGAAAATCAGCCTCTTAGTTTCTTTTAATACAACTAGAAGTCATGCTACAATTAATCACTTTTGAAAATTATCTTTACTGCCAAGGCCAGTTGAAAATCTGGTCCTCAGGGGTCACTGGGCTTGGAATAAACTCTGGCTTTTCTAGTCTTTCATTTATCAATTAATCCAACTATATGAGGATAAGTCAAAGGCAAGTTATGTTTGATACTTGTTACATTTGGAATTGTGAAGAAAAATTTTCCTTTGTGTTGATCTTTCTCTTTGTAGACTGGACACTGATTAAAGTTCACTTACAGGCATGTTCATGACATCCCTGTACAAGAGAACAGGTGACTTCTCATAGTTACAGTATACATTGAGAGATGTCCTAAAATACCCTGGGACTTAGCTGACCTTTGTGTAGCTTTTCTCCTTAGAGCAAGGAGAAAACTATTTTCCCTTTTAATCCTTCTGACCACATTAGTATCATCAGCACAGATATCCAAATACTGTTATTAAACACTTAGAGAGTCAGTTCCACCCATTTGGTATTTTGAATTAAAAACTTAAACAGAAATTAAGCACCATAAAGTAATTCTTGATTAGACACACATTTCTTAAGCCATTGCCTATCTAAGTCTCATATTTTATAAACTTTCAATAACTTACTTAGACTCCTATCCCCACTTTGGAAAAGGAAAATTCTAGTCATTTTAATCATTATATACAGGTTCTCTTTTAATAAAGATATTTTTATTTTTACATTCCAACATCTTTTTTGTTGTACTTTTAAAATTTATATTATATTAATTAATTTTTCCATTCCAATCACAGTTTTCACACCCTCTTCTTCTTGTTCCTGTCCCAAGACCTCTCCTCTTCTTATCTGTAGTGGGATTATGATATGTTGTGAATATTTGTTACTCTTACTTGTTTAATAAAAAGCTGATTGGCCAGAAGCAGACAGGAAGTATGGGCAGGACTACCAGACTAAGAACACTCTGGGAATGTCTCAGAGCAGAGCAGAGATGTCACAGAGATGCCAGGAGATACAGAGAAAAGAAGCTGAAATGCTGCTCTGAAAGGTACTGAGCCACATGGCTGAAGAGAGAAAGAATCATGGGATTAGTCAAGGTGAAGGAGTTATCAAGCTCTATGCCTGGGCCCTAGATCAATCAGCTTATAATTAATATAAGCCTATATATGATTATTTAGTGCTAAGTGATAGTGAGACTGTGAGTGGGTCCAAATCTCAGGGCTAGACCCAAAAGTTTAAGGGCAGAAACCTGATACTACACTTACCCCTATCTATTCCTCTTCCCTTTTCTTCAGAAAAATGACAAGTCTCCCATGTGTATCAGTCAGCCATGGTTTATTAAACTGCAGTAAAACTAGGAACTTCCTCTCCTATTATGGCTAGACAAGGCAATCTCATAGGAGGAAAGGGTACCAAAAGCAGGTAACAGAGTCAAAGACAGTCCTACTGTCACTGTTAGGAGTCCCAAAAGAAGACCAATATACACAACTGTAACAATGTGCAGAGAACCTATGTCAGTCTCAGGCAAGCTCTCTGTTTGGTGGTTCAGTCTCTATGAGTTCCTATGAGGCCAGGTCAATTGAGTCTATGGGTTTTCCTATGGTGTCCTTAGCACCACTAAAAAAGGTTAAATTGTATAAAGCATTTTGACACATAATCAAAATGAACTTAAGATGACAAAATACTCTCTGCAAACAAGGAAAGGTAACAAAGAAAGCACAGAGCTAGAGATCCTTAAGTGTTAACTCTGTAATTGTAGTTTATTTCTGTTGCTTTAACTAAGAGAGATTAGCGTACAACCAATGTACAGAAAAATCATCTTCTCTCCCTCTACAACCATCTTAAAATATATCAAGGGTTTCTGGTGGGGCCCAATGAAAAGAATTTGTGATTCTTCTAATTATTAGAAGTTGGGAAGACCTTCCTGTGGGAGACTTTTTAATTTTTACAGTCCAGACAATGATTTGCCACAGCCCTACTTTTGGTTTTGGATGAATGTAAGTCAATGAAAGATAGCAGGTTTACAGCAAAACATCATCCAATCTATGTGTAAAATGTTTCCTAGAAATAAGCCAAGGAAACCTTACTATTATATTGGAGTTACTGGCTGGGCAACTATGAGGCAAAAGTTTTTTCTATGATTGGGCATTCCACTAGCTGCTTTAACTGTCAATATCTCTGTATCATTGGATAAATAGTATCCTGTGCTGTAAATAGTTTACCCATTAGCTATCCCAAAGAGCACAAGGTTTTCACTTTGAAGGCTGTTCTGCTCACCTTTCCGTTGTCACTGAATTAAGGAGCCAGCCTGACCTAGAACAGGGATTTTGGAGTTCATTTTGAGATGAAAATGATTGAATCTGAGATGGGAGAGCCAGATCCTATCTCTAGAGCCAGCTTCTCTGGATTAAACAGCACAGGAAAATTTGCCAATATAGCATAAACATAAGAGGAATTTATACTCCTCTACTGTCTGGGACCCAAAGCCCCTCTCCTCCTAATTACCTCCATACAGTTGTCCAGGTAAGTCTTATGTGCTAGATCTTGCTATGTGATCAGGGACTGACAAGACACAAAGTGTTTTCTTTTCCTTTAGAGAAATTTAAGAAACCAAACATTAGATTTTAACCCTCTGATGTCTTTAAACTTCATATTATTGGTATGTGATAGTCTACCATCATGGTCAAGATGACAGAGATAGCTGGCTTTTACCAGTGTCTAACTTGAAATCCTTTCTGACTAGGCTTGGGGTGAAACACTACTTATAACTATGTGCACACAGTCAGTTTGTTTGTGGTATGTGTGTGTGGGGGGGGGGCTTGGGTTGACACACTACTTGTAACTGTATATTCACAATCAGTTTGTTTGTGGTGTGTGTGTTTGTGTGTGTGTGTGTGTGTGTGTGTGTGTGTGTGTGTGTGTGTGTGTGTTTGGGTGGGTATCTGAAAATAGAGAGGGACCTCCTGAAAAACTTAACCTTTCTCCTATAAAAAAATAAGGGCTTTTCTTTTGTCCTTCCTTTGGAAAAAAAGAAAAATAAATTCAGAGATTTAGGCTTTTGAAATTCTTGGATGTCAGAGTTCCCAAGAATTCATCTTCTATAAGCAAACATTTTTAGAGGTGATTTTTTTTTAATTTGGCATCAACATTTGTTGGGGTCTGTTTGTTCTTCCTGCAGTTTTTAAGTCCTCTCTGGAAACCAGTAAATATATCATATAAACAATGTGTCAAAATTAAAACAAAACAGAAAACTAAAAATTGAAAACAAAAAAAAAAAATGAAACAAACAAAAGCTCAAGAGTTCTAGTATTACCTCCTTAGTCTGATATAAAAGTAGGGTATAGTAGTCTCCCAAGGGAGCAGAGGGAACAGGAAGGTGCAAGGGTGCCTCCATTTTCTTTCATCTCATGTGATTATAGGAACCAAGATGGAGGTGAAGTCATAAGACATTTGCCATCTTACACTATCATTAGAAAGATGGAATCCAAGTCACATGATTTTCTCCATTTTGATAAGGTCACTAGCACTGTGGTTTCTTTCTGCTCATAGTAAACTCACCTCCATAGTAAAGTAATCCCATCCCTTTCAGGGCACAGGTCTGTATGGGATCCACAAATCTCACAGATTAAATATTAACTCTTATACCTTTTTATTTTAAAGGTATACACATTAACTTAGGTGCAAATGGCTATAAAAGGGGATGGAATATGCTGTCTTGGCAAGAAGACCAAAATAAATAAATAAATAAATAAATAAATAAATAAATAAGCAAATAGAGGAAGAAATTACATTGTCTCAGCTCAAATAAGCTAGTTCTATATACATTGCTGTTAGAGTAGTTAGAGTCATTGTGAGATTTCTGTCTGCTTCTGAGAGGGAAAGAGAAGACATTTATCTATCATCTAATTTTAGCTCAAAGCAAGAGTGGATCTCTCTCTTTCTTTCTGTCTCTCTGTTTCTGTCTCTGTCTCTCTCTGTCTCTGTCTCTGTGTGTGTGTGTGTGTGTGTGTGTGTGTGTGTGTCTGTAACACACACTCTATCTATCTCTAATACTCTCTCCCTCTCCGCCTTCACAGTAAAGGATGAGAAATACAGGTGCTTTGAAAATTCTGTATCTAATTAGAAGGTTACTCCCCAATTTTCCCTAATGAAAGTGCCTCCTCCTTCTAGTACCTGGATCAGGCTCTATCCTGACCCATGTAAAGCAACATCACTGTGGAGACAGGCTTTAGGTTCACAGTGTCGGTGAGTTTCTGTTCACAGGTCCCCAGTCACCAGTTTCCTTTCTTGTGATACACAGTCATTGGAGTTGGAGAGGTATCTATGAGGACCTTCCTTGTTAGAGAGAAGAAACTAAAATCACCTGCCCTGCTCCAGGATGGAGAAAAGATGCTGGCAGCTGAAGGACCACATCTTTCTGTCCTTTCATGGTCTCACCATCTTTATTGATTAGTCAGTAAATCCTCAGAAGAAATCTGATAAGGCCTCAAAGTATTACCATTTATAGTTCTTGATGGGGTTTATTTTCTCAGCCAGTTAAAGTCTGAAGAGTGGGGAGCAGAGGGGAGATTTCTTAGACACAACAAATGAAATGAGCCAGTAAGGTAAGGCTTCAATAGTGGTCAGTATATACAAATACACAGCAAGACAACAGAGAAAAAGACTCTCTACAAAGTGGGGTGAGAGGAGCAGAGGCCTCTACTTCATTAATTTTTAATTGAATAAAATTTATCCTTAAGGATTTTATAAATGTATATAATGAAATCTAATTAATCTTCCCTCTTTAGCTCTTATCTCCCTACCATGCCCATTAATCCCCCCCAACTCACCTACAAATCTCTTTCCCATATTAATATGTTTTTGTTTTGTTTTATGACCACTGAGTTTGACATGGCCTTCCATGTGGCCATGGATTTGGAACCATTCACTGGTCCTCATCTTTCATCTTGTCACAGGATCTCTCCTGTCGAAGGAGCTTTCATGCATCCTTTCAGTTAGACTGGTTGGCCACAAACATCTAAAGATCTGATGGGGTTTCAGGAACACACCACCCCACATGGCTTTTAAGTGAGTTCTAGGGACCCAAACCCAGGTCATCATGTTTATGTGATAAGGATTTTCCCACTAAGCTTCTCCCTAGCACAAGTATCAAAATCTTAACTTTGAACTTGGGCATCCTCAGATCCTGATAATCAGTGAAGATAATTTGAAAACAGCTTTAAAACAATATAGCCCTCCTATACACTAAAGATAAAAGGGTTAAGAAAGAAATTAGAGAAACTTCACCCTTTATATTAGCTGTAAATAGTATTAAATATCTTGGCATAGCTATAACCAAAGAAGTAACAGGCTTCTTCGACAAAAACTATAAGTCACTGATGAAAGAAATCAAAGAGATATCAGAAAACGGAAAGACCTCCAATGCTCCTAATAGGAAGGATTAACATAGTAAAAATGGCAATTTTACCAAAAGCAATTTACAAATTTAATACAATACTCATCAAAATCTCAAAACAATGTTTATAGACCTTGAAAGAACAATATTCAGCTTCATGTGGAATTAAAAGAAAACCAGGATTGCCAAAACAATCCTGCTCAATAAAAGAACTTCAGGAGGCATCATCATCCCTGACTTCAAGCTATACTATAGAGCTATAGTAATAAAAACAGCCTGGTACTGGCATAAAAACAGACTTGTAGATCAATAGAATCGAATCAAAGACCCCGACATTTACCCACACACCTAAGAACAACTGATCTTCGACAAAGAAGCCAAAAATATCCAATGGAAAAAAGATAGTATCTTCAACAAATGGTGTTGGCATAGCTGTATGATAGTATGTAAAAGAATGCAAATAGATCCAAACCTATCATACTGCCCAAAACTTAATCTAAGTGGATCATGACCTCAACATAAACCCAGCCACTCTGAACTTGATAAAAAAGAAAATGGGAAATACCGTCCAATGCAATGCACAGGTGACCACTTCTTAAATATATCATCAGTAGCACAGACATTAAGAACAACAATTAATAAGTGGGATTTCCTGAACCTCAGAAGCTTCTGAAAAGCCAAGGACACTGTCAATAAGACAAAACGACATCCTACAGAATGGGAAAAGATCTTCACCAACCTTACAACTGACTGATCTCTAATATATACAAAGAATTCAAGAAACTAGAGCTCAAAACCTTAAATAGCCTAATTAAAAAATGGAGTTCAGAACTATAAAGGAAATTCTCAACAGAAGAATTACAAATGGCTCAAAGGCATTTGTAAACAACTGAAAAATTGTTCAACATCTTTAGCCATAAGAGAAATGCAAATCAAAACGACTTTGAGATACCACCTTATACCTATCAGAATGGCTAAGATTTAAAAAAACAGAGGACAGCCTATTCTGGAGAGAATGTGGAGCTAGAGGAACCCTCTTCCATTGCTGGTGGGAGTGTAAACTGGTACAGCCACTATGGAATGCAGTATGGTGGTTCCACAGAAAACTGGGACTCAAACTCCCCAAGGATCCAGCAATACCACTATTGGGCATATACCCTAAGGATGCACATTCTTACCCATGGTCATTCGCTCAACTATGTTTATAGTAGCATTGTTCATAATAGCAAGAAAAGAGAGGGAAAAAAAAATGAGATGGAGATCTTAAGAGAGGAAGCCAATGTGTGGTTTGGAAAAGACCAGTGATAGGGTAACCTACAAGATTTCACAAAATATCCCTGCCTAGGTCTCCAACCAATAGTGAAGTTGTTGCCTAGACAAGACTTCCCCTATAATCAAATAAATAGACACCCTAAGTGCCATCACAGAACAATCCAACAATGAATAGAGGTACAGGCAGAGATATATGGCTGAGCATGGGCCTGAGCTCCTGGCCCAGCTAAGAGCAGGGGATTTCCCCAACCAGCAGGGTCTTCAGGGTGGACCTAAATCTAGGAATGAAACAAATGGAAGGCAGGAACACAAAGAACGGAAGGACAAGACGAATCTCTCTGTTCAAGTCCTCCTTTGCTTTATTATTACAGCCAATATTTATACAGAATCTCTGCCATCCAGGTAGCTGGGAGGAAAGGGGGTGGGATATACTAAAGAATGTGGCAAGCCTGTGAGGGGAGTGACAGACAGGGTAGAATTAGTATGGAAATCTATCTGTTATCAGTTGAGGGCCTGGAGGATGTCACCTGCTGAGCTGAGTGGGTCAAAGAGAAAGCCTGGAGTCATGGTTTAGCTGTTGGTAAATGGCTAGCTATAGGAGCTAAAATATGGCTAAGTTAGGCTTGGTTCCCAACAAGGGGAGAAGAATCTATATGAGCAAGGGGATAGGGCTTATGAGAAAAATTCCCACAGTGATGACAGGATGGAGCTCTTGGGAGCTCACTGAATCAAGACTAGCCACTGGGGAACCTTCAAGAAAAGGAACTAGGCTCTTCAAGGACAGGCAGCTGTTCACTGACATGGGCAGTATTTAGAGCCTTGAGGGGAGGGATCAAACTTTGTTTCTATGAGTGGACTAGCACTTCGGAGCCCATTCTCCCCAGAGGAACACCTAACCCAGTCATGACATTATGATGTGGAAATCAGATCTGCCTGGAATGGATGCTGAGCTGATCCACCTTGGGACTTCTTGCCCTTTTTGGGGAGGGGATGGGGGGAGGGGGAGGAGGGAAGCTGTAGGCAGATAGTGGGATTTGGAGGGGAAAGGGAGGGAGAGCAAGGGGATACATGGGAAAAAAGGACTTTACTTTCTAAAAATAAATAATAAAAAGAAACAAAAAAAAAATAAAGTATCTCAGAACTTAGAATTGTTTCTTGAGTCCCCCTTAAACAGCAAATAAACTCATAAACCCCACAGGGAAAACTTATTCAGCATGATGAATGAGCATTTCTTACCCAAAATAAAACATTCTGAGCTTTTCTTTTGGATACAGTGAGGGTTCAGCATAAACATTCTTTTTTTATGAGACTTCATTAAAAAAAAAATAAAAAGGAAGTAATTAAGAAGATTATAACGTCTTACAATCCACATATCATCATGAACTACATCCCAAGCATGGCAAGCAGAGTTCTTTGTTTCTTTCCATTTAATACTAATAATGTTTCTGAGGATAGATGGGCAAAGTCATATGCAACTGTCAAGCTCTGGCCACAATGCCACATGCCACCAACCAAGAAGAAGATTCATACTGATCTATACCCATTTTCTCTGCTCTATTTTGTGGTTCACAATGGCTCCGGAAGTTAGAGGAAGAGAAACTCTACTCTCTTTTCTTGTGCCAAGGATTTTCACAAAATAAATACATAAATAATAAATAAGTCACTGGTGATCTTTCCCCCAGAAAGCTCACTGATAGCTACCATGTACTCTGAACTTGGAGGATTCTGGGACGCTGTGAAGACATAGCTGAAATTCTGAGTGGTCCTCACTCACTTAATCACTAATGATGTGCTGGATATATGTATGTTCTCTCTGAGCATTACTCTCCGCATTAACTCACTTCTAGTCTCACTGTTCTGAGGCAGAGATCTCCATCTGTTCTCCCTCTTTGTGGCGGATAGAAGAGCTTCTAGCATCACATTTTCTACCTTAGTATTAAACTTAGTAATTTCATTTAAGAATATACTATTATAAAATAAACATACAATGGCCTGACAGAATGTTGTTTCTTGATTGAAATGGTGCAAAAGCATTTGAGCGTTTATACAAACTTCTTCACAAATAAGGAATCATGGACAACTGCCAATCCAGCAGAATTCAATTCATATTTTTATTCCTTGCTGATGCTTTGGCTGCTTGAACAAAAGAATTACACATGCTCTTGCCTCAGCACATAAACTCTAAAATCCTGTTTGTGTTAAAGGATTGTTAAATTCTTCTTAGTGGTATTCTAGCTTGTCAAATTCCATTTTTATTGTCATGAAAGTGTTGTAAAATATCCATTCCTTTAATTGAAAATAACAGTAACAAAGCATGCTCGATTTTAGCTATATACCTGCTATGTGTCTACATGCATGGATGTGGGTACATTGTAACATCCTTACCCCAGCTACTAAACCACAAGGAGACCAGCTTTATTCTTTCTAGTGCTCAGTGATATATAAGACTTTTGTTCCAGAAATTGTCCTGTTCTACTCTCCATGTTTCTTGATGTCACAGAAACCACTTTCAGCTGGTTCAAGGATGATTTCATTTCTACAGCCCTGAAGATTCAGTCACAGAACCCAGTTCTATTAAAAGCCAAATACCTACAAAGTCCTGAGTCATTAAAAGCATTCAAGTGGACCATGTTACTTGAATACAACATTATTCAACTGGATACAGTTCTTTGCAAAAGGACATAAGCAGAATTTATCATAGAAAAATAAATTGAACTATTAGACCTCTATAATTATATATATATGTATATATATATATATATATATCTTATACTGAGCAAAACTAAAATTCTGCTAGTTTTAAATTAGATTTTGGTCATGGTAGTTGTAGTAGTACTCAGAAGCCAACAATAGACTCTTAATGATTTCTCAGCAGCTTTTCTGACATCCAAGATGTATGCTTTCTATGCACCCCCAAACTGAATGATTATACATAACTATGTATATTTTCATCATGATAAAACTGAATAAATATTTATTAATTGATTATTTACATAAGATCACAGGTAAAAAAAAATGGCAGCATCTTTCTAATCAGGATTGGGAAGAAAATATTCCACTCAGATTTTTCACGAACCCTCATACAGTCCTGCTTTCTAATTTGATGAGTGACGCTCTTTCTAGATCTAAGGCTATCAGAATGAGGCTTTTAAACTCATGACTTAGTTTACTTTTCCCACATGCTGAATCTTTGCAGATAATTCTGTGTGATTAAATACATATTCATTTTAAGAACACAAAGTTATATGAAAGTTCAAGTTTATCTTGTCTTTATGGTTTAGTGGCAAAGGTCTATTTGTCACATTTTTAGAGACTTATAAAAGTCAGTAAAAAGAAAAAATATGCTCATCATCCATTAAAACGATGGGTTTACTGTTCTCTTAACTATTTCATCCTAAATAGCATAGGAGTTAATTTTTTAATGCTGGAATGTTTGCTTCTCAAAGTTTCTGCTTTCTAGTGACATTTCTGTGTAAACTGCTCTCATATAGATAACTTCAAACTATAGGCAGAGATAAGTATTTGAAAACAGTATTTAATCTTGAACTTGATACTATAATAGAAGATTGAAAAGTGATGAGGAAAAGCCATTGTAAGAATGGGTTTGAGAAGTGGTCAATAAAATGATCAATGAGGTTTTTATCTGAAAAGCATCTTCTGATATTGATGCATAACATCTCAATATAAATTGACTGTTAGAAACTAAAGAATTGACTCAATAATTTATATTTCTAATTGACCAAGATTTCACCTCTAGGTTCTTAACTGTATACTTCTGAGCTATTCTGCTTCAAACAAATGGCAATATTATTTGGTTTCATACTTTCCAGGACACAAAATGGAAAGATGTGTGACTTTTTCCTTGAGTAGTATGCACGGCTGACAAGAAAATCAAGTGGACTGGACTGAAAGGATCTGACAAGAGACCCATGATTATCCCCATAGATGTGAAACTGAGCAGACAGTGCCATGATGAATATACATGTCAAGGGGATGTAATATCTGCTAAAGAACCAACAAGCTGACAGATTTTCATATTGGAGGTTATTCTGAGGACTCATGAAGAAAATAGCATCTTTCTGTATCTAAAGGAATTCTTTATGGCTATTTAAGGGAAACATCATTGACTGCAGAGGCTCTAGCTTGCTGAGACAAAGCACATAAAGTTGAGAACATGTAAAACTTAAATATAGAAATATTTCATAGAGTGTTTCAAGTTTTCTTTAAAAAAATCAATTTCATTATGGTCTACTGACAATGATAAACCTAAGTAAGAGTAAAATTAAAGTTTTTTATCCCAAGAAGGCATGCAGACAGACAACATGTATGTGAAAAAGTATTTAACAATACTAATTAGGAAGAAAATATAAATATAAATACAATGAGGAAACCATCCCACATCTGTTACATTAATTGTTATCAAAACAAAGAAAAGATAGCAAGTGGTATTTTTTGTGAGGCTGTAAACAAATTGGAACCTGTGTTCACTGTGGCTGAGAATATTAAATGTGTCAGGCCACTATGAAAATCAGTATGAAATTTCCTAACCCAAAGGTAAAGCTATGCTCTATCAGTCTACTTCTGAGCAAACAGAAAAATAATTTAAATTAATATTGTAAAGAGATATCTGTCTGTACCTCCTTGTTCATTGTCCACAATATGAAAATGGATGACAATATTGTGTATATGTATAGAAAATTAAATATTAGTCAGTATTGTAAAAAAGAAAAAAACTCAAACACCCTTTTACATGGATGTTGAATGAAATAAGCCAGGCACAGAAAGCACAGTATTCTATGAATGACCTAGTTTTTTTTTTCCCCCCCCCAGTGGCTATAAAACATCATGACTAAAATCAACAAGAAAGAAAAAAAAATTATTTTACTTTAGAGGTTACAGTCCATCATCTAGGGAAACCAAGGCAGAAATCATTTTAGAAATCCTGCTTAGTGACTTTTCTTATGTAGATGAGGCCTACTTAGCAAGGGATGGTACCTCCCACTTTGGGTGTGGTCCTCCTACACCAATTGTAATAAAAAAAAAATGGCCTCACAGGCCAGTCTGATAGATGCAATTCTTCTATTAAGGTTCCCTCTTCTGGTGTATATTAAGTTTGATGGCCAATGTTAACCACTGCAGTGGTTGTCTTATATAGAAATTTTGAAGTGCCAAACTCACTAAAAGAGAGAGAGTAGACAATGGCTGCCATAGCCAGGAGATATGGAAAATGAAGGAACTATAGATTTGCAGTCATGAGTAAGTCTTGGAGACTGTACAACATGGTAATATAGATAATGATTATATATTCTTGAAATTTGATCAAAGAGTAGATCTTAAGTGTTTCTATCACACATACACACACAAATTAGTGTGTACATCATGTGGCATATATGCTAATTGGCTTAATTTTAATCATGTGACAGTGTTTTTAAACATTAAAATACTACACTATACTTTGAATATATATGTTTTGACAATTGCATCAAAGAAAAGATGAAAAAGTAAGAGAGCCTTCCAATGGCTTCTGTTTTGTAGCAAGTCACTTTTTCTGAGTGCATAAGCATCACCACACCTGGGAAAACAAGCCACATCTGTATAAAGTCCTTATTAGTGGGATACACAAGACGATGATACCTAAGGCTACTTGCTGTTGATTAGTCAGTGTGAAGACTTTGGCTGTGACTGTGGTTCAGCTCAAATCTACAAAACCAAACTGTCCCCATTTCCTGGCTGGTCATTCTCTCCTGCTTTCTATGCCTCAAGATATGTCTTTCCCTACACTGTCTACTAATCTTTCAATTGAAAGCACTTCAATTTTAGTCTTCTGAGTAAAAGGATTTTATTTAAAATCCCCCCAGCTAAAATGGGATTGTCTTGGCTCTGCTAATACTCCAGATTTCAGATCCCTCTGTTAATCTCTGTTGGCAAAATTTTATCACATCCCATCTGTCTTTACTCCTTCAACCTACAGCCAATGCCATCCAAGGGTGGCAATATTGGATGTATAATATTAACAATCACCACACTAATAAAGGATATGTTGTTTTATGTCACCCAGTATTTTCTATTTTAGTAGTTACAACTCTATCTGAAACTGCTATAGAAGGATGCTCTTAAATGGAACAGATTTGATTTCAGTTTAAGTCATTTTTAAAGCTCTTGAATGTTTCTCACCATGAATACTTCACATATTATTCTTAAAATTACCTGCCCAAAAATCTATACATCCTAAATTACCTCATGTCTTCTTGTTGAAGAATACTCTTCTGATAAATGAGATTTTAAAAATTCTAAACTCAGTATTAATAAGACAATGTGATAACACAAATAAACAAGGAAACTAAATATCTTATCAAATTTTTGAGAAATACAAAGGGTATCGACTATAAATAAAAAAAATTAGAGTTTGGGTTGTAGTTCAGTTGGCAGAGTATTTGCTTAACACCCATAAAGCCCAAGGTTCCAACCAGTACCACATGAACCAGGTATGATGGTGCATGTCTCTAGTCCCAGCGTTTGGGAGGCAAAGACAGGATTTGAGTCCAGAAAACAAACAAAAAAGGTTTTAAAAATCTGACAATTTTATTATAAATTTTGTCAGAGAATTCTTTGTAAGATATAGAAAAACTTTCAGGTGACTTGAAAGATAATTGCAGATGTGGGTGAGGAAAGATTTGTTTTCTTTAAGGGTCTGGCCACAAGGAGTTTAATAAGTAAGTAAATAAGGAGCATGAATGGGCATTTTTGTAAATGGGGAGATCATAGAGTGGGTATGATATTGAGAGGTCTGATAACTGAGTTTGATGGGGTGCATGGCATAAAATCACCAAATAATATATATGTATATGCATATATATAAAAGAAAGATAATTGCTATAATATATACCAAAAAACTTTTTAAATGTTTAAATAAACTATGAAATAAACATGTAGCTAAACCTATGAAAGCATTATGTAAAAGGGACTAATTGAATTCAGTAGAATAAAAGTGGGAAAACTGAGTCAATTACTGATAACAAGGAAATTTCTAGCCACCACTCTGGTCTAGTTTTTTCTCAAAGTTGGCATAGGGCAGCTTAATTGTACCTATGGATTGTCCTCAAATCTTTGTGCAGCTGGATCTAAAGAGGTTTTCTTGTTTCTTTCCAAAGAGCAAAGGAAATGGTGACTCCACAACTGCCTCAGCAAAATGTCTTCAGGGCAACCCAGACATGTTCCTTTTCAATGGCAAGGCAGTGCTGAGCCTGATGTGCTTCCTTTGTGTGGATGAAGATGATTCCAGAAATCAACCTCAGTCTTCCATGTGCATGACACATCTATGGGCCTAGGCATTCACATCTATGTGTTTTCACACACATACAAACGTGAATACACACAAATACATAGTACAAGCATACACACATGAAAATGGAAGGGGATAAAGCTACATATGTGGTCAGACTCAGACATTAGAAGCTAGAGGAAACACCGTGGAGCCCTGTAAAGAAAAAAAACATAAATATGATAAGTATGACATTTGTGGTGGCCTCAGTAGTAGAGGCCAAAGACCAGAAGTTTTCTGAGAAGGTGTTGAGGGAGAGGGAAGAAAACACATCAAAAGCAGTCAGTGGCTACAGAAGGTGGAAGAAAGCATAAAGACTACCAGCCCTTCCAAACAGTCTAGGGCCTGCCCTGTCTTTTAGTTTGGGAGAGAACTCTAAAAAGCAGACAAAGTTGGGAATGAAATGTTAGCGTTAGAAGTCCCCAACAAGAATGAATTCCAAGTAGTGGCCGGAGGTGGCAAATGTTTTAACTCCATCATCTTGAAGGAAGGAGTAAAGGAAAAATTCTAGGAAATGGCCTCCTATGTATTTTTTAATAAAAAACAAGAGAGGATACTGGTAGCTTGAACAAGTTCTCTAGACTCTGAAATGTAGAAGCAATTCTATCTGCTTAGCATGTCTAGATGTAGTCACTAGAGAAGACGAGATTGGGACCTGATTCAGAGAACCCAGTGAGCCCAATAGTGGAGGTGGTTGTGGATGTGGGTTTAGCTTTGGCTATCTTGCATATGGAAAGCATGGCTGCCTTCAGGTTGTTCTCTATGTCAAGGAATTGGGTTACCCTAAGATGGTCAGTCTCTCTGTAATAAGCTGAACTATGGCTTTCAAAATACAAAATAAAAGGCACAAGTGTAACAGAAATAAGGGTAAATTTAATCTAAGACTACATTAAACCTTCTACCACAAACCTCAGAGACAGCCAACCAGGCTAATGCATTTTATCAAATGCAACTTTTGCCCTTCATTCTGTGTCCCTACTCCTCCTGGTATCGGGCAGTTAGACATGAAAGATGATTTCAGAGACTCATTCCTCAACTCAGACTGGCATCCTCTCTACCTCTAGCCCTGCTCACTCCCAAGGCAGCACAAGTCACTTTTCTTCTATACAAATCCTTGCTACTTGTCAGCAGGTCCACAGAACATCCCTGTATTGCTCCTCCTGACAGGGCTGGAGATTATACCCAGAGATAAGACCTTCCAGCTACTACTTAATGTTCTCACTCTTCTTTCTGGCTGTGGCTGGTGACAAGGAGAATCAGGACATCCTCACAGTGGGATCATGCTGGCCTGCCTTGGAAGAAAGTTTAGTACATCTCTTGGAATAGAGAGAACTTTATCTTCTGTGTATAATTACACCAGAAAAGATCCTCAGAATAAATAAACTCAATAAAAAATAGTCTTTAATGCTCTTCTACAAGGACACAAAGAGCTCTGAGCTGACAGAAGTCATGACAGCAGGATAAAAATAAGAGGTAAGTAAAATTGAAGTTCTGTCCTCCTGATTAATATACAAACTACTAATGGTTTGACAATATTAATTTTTTAGGAAATGAAAATTGTGCCAGCTCAACAGAAGGAAAATCAAAATTGTAAAGCTAGTGCTTAGGGAGGAGGCTTTCAGGTCAGCTTCAGCTCAAATCCCCTGAGCACTGTGTCTTAAGTAAATGGTGACTTCCGCAGCATGGACTTTACCTCAAACCTCTAGGAGGCAGCCAACAGCAATGGCAGTAGCTGATATTGTCTGGGGAGTTGCTTAGATTGTCCCTGACCAAAACCTCAAAAGGAGATTTCTCATTCCTGTGCCTGGGATATTTTGTTAGATGGTCTATGACTCTTAACAGCTGCTTAATAGAAGCTGTTAATGCCTTTTAGAAGGGAAACCATGCCAGCTCAACAGAAGGGAAATAATGCCTGACACTGTAAACCTAGCCAACCACCCCTGCCAAAAGAGGTCATGGATCTTAGAGAAAAATACATTGCTGCCATTTTCCTAAGCCAACATAATTCCTAACTGCATTTGAAATACTTATACTCACAACTTTCAATCCTGATCAAAGAAGTATTTTTGCTGCTGCTGCAACAGCAGCAGCAGACACCATCATGGAAAGCCACAACTGACAGAACAACTGCACATGCACAGAACAACTGACCATGGAGGACCACATCTACAATACAATCCTAATGCCTTATAGGTTTGGACAACCTTATGGAAAAAGTGGGGAGGCTGTGAAGTGCCAGAAACTTGTGCAACTGTGTTTTATCTATGTCACAGGGAAGCTACACCTACAAAAACCCAACAATATAGCTACCTAAACAAGACCTGAATAATGAAAACACCAGTTGATTTACCAACATGCACAACAGAAACCTCATGGGGCCACACCCCTACATGAAGAGCTACAGGCCATTAGTGACTTCTGAGAAAGAAAGAATTAGTTCTTCTCAGAAATGAGCCCCCTAATTGGTTATATAATACCACATGGTTGGCTCTAAAACTGTAGACTCAGCATGCCATATTTACGTATTTATTCATACATATTACAATAATTAAAGGTAAAGAGGCCATACATTTTAAAAGAGGGAGAAAGACATGGGGGAAGTTGGAGGGATATAGGAAGGACATCTTCTCCTCTTGATATAAAATTAAAAGAAATAGCTTTTTAAAAGACTACAGTGGGAAAACTCTTTGCAAGCACAGAACAAAACTCGCTTGTCTTAGAATATTGGTATTTGTTGGTAAGAAACAAAGTGAAAATAATAAACTCGACTCAGAGAACATTTGCTGGTGTGGTTACAGAATCTTCGAGGCTGGCACCTGGCCTAAAGAAGGAAGGTGAGTCATTGCTGTCTTAGTCTTTCAGTGTTGCTGTCATAAAATTTTCTGACAGAAATAGCTGAAGAGAGGAAAGATTTATTTTACCTTAGAGTTTAAGGTGCAATCTATCATAGGCTGTGAAGTAGAATGGATGGTTTCATGTTTCTGCTGGACTCCCTTTCTCCACATACATGGTTGGGTATCCCAGCAAGGGAACAGTAGAATATAGTGTGGGAGACCTTTATACCTCAGTTAATAAAATCAGGAGGATTTCCCACAGGGATGTCCAGAGGAACATCTCCCATGTGATTCTAGATTCTATCAAGGTCACAGTACTAACCAAGGCTCAAGAAAGCTAAACATCAATGAGTCTACCAGGAGCATACTTTCTGATGTTCACAGAAGAGTTGGAAGACAATCAGCACTTTGTGAGTGGGCATGTGCTGGATGAGGAAAGCCAGTGAGCAGTTTGCAGTTCTCCAAGCTGGTTGAGAATCTCTATGGAAATGACAGTATAGCTACAAATGGTAGATCTTCCATGTATTATGTCCTCAAGACACAATGAGACAAACAAAAACAATCAGCAACAAGAAAAATAAACATAAATATACTTGGTAAAGATGCAGAACTAAAAAGCAAATGCACAAAATTGAGCCCATACTAGAAAAGAAATCAGCAATACCACGAAGAATACTTTGGTTAAGTACTTCAGGATAAATCTAAGCGATGAGGAAGGCTTGTGGACACCTGTATCACTGCTTTACTCTTTACAAATCCATAGTCATTGTGCCAGCTTCCCACCGAGTGAGCCAGCCACCATCCTTTCCTTCCCCTAAGGTGTGAACTCATTTAGGTTCCTATATGCTTTCACAGTTCTGGAAAACTTTAAGGAGAAATATTGTGATATTTGTTAAAAATGATTTGTGATTAGTGACCCTTGATGGTAACAATGTTTTGTGGGTCTCATGAAGGGATAATAAACATGAAGGCTATACGTATATCTTCTGACTTTGCCTCCAGGGAGCTGTTCTCTTGGGACTCTCATTCTCTTTTGGCCTCCCTATTTCCAGAGAACGCAATGTTAGAATTAGTCCAATTAGTAACTTTTCTCTGACCTGAAAAGTATTTCAGTAAGAGGAAGAGTCACATCCCTCTCACATTAAATCAATGCTTAGAATGATTAAAGCTATTGAGGGAGACATACTCAAAGCCAAACTACCCGGAAGGTAGACCTCTAGCACAGAACATTCATTTTGTAACAGTTTTCAAAGGGAATTAAAAGCAGGAATTGAGTGAACACACAAAAGCTTAGAAAGCACAGCAGCTCAAGTGCTGACAAGCAGAAAGTTTCCTTAGGTAGTCTGCATAAAAATCAAAGCAGACAGAAGCAAAGCAGCTAGTCTGGAGGTGAGGAAACTTTCAAGGAAAGCTTTGATGCTAGCAGAAACGTCTTCTAGCAGAAAGAAGCTGTGTGGGACATAAAAGTGCAATGTGAAACAGTGGGTATTGACATAGAATCTGAGGCAAGGTACCCAGTATACCTCAGATAATTAATAAAGATGGCTACACATAAAACCTATTCAGAAGAGGGGGAAAAGGCCTGATGTTAGAAAGAGATGCAGTCTCCAACTTCCTTAGTTCAAAAGAAGTCTGGGGTTGGGTTTAAAATGAAAGCCAACTCTCTTACTAAGGTTATTGCTGCTGATTGATGCCAAGGCTCAGTTGCCACTGTGCAAAACCTTCGAATTTGTACAAAATCTACTCTACCTGTCTTTTATAAATGAAAAAAGAAAGAATGGCAGCACAAGTATTTACAGCATATATTAGTGACTATTTCCAGCTCACTCTTGAGATCTATTGCTCAGAAGAGAAATAAAAACTTCTTAAAACATTACCACTCATTGTCAATACCCTCAGTAACCCAAGAATTCCGATAGATATGTGTGACAGAATTAATGATATTTTAATGTCTGATAGTATTTATTTTACAATGTACAGATCTATAAACATATTGATTTTGACTCCACACTAAAGAAATGAATTTCACAAGGCTGCAGCTACCATAGAGATAGATAGTGATTCCTCCAGTGAATCTGGGAAAGATGAGTTGAATGCTCTGGAAATGATTCACTATACCAGATATTGGTACCAATTCTTGGGCTGGAAAGATGGCTCTGCCTGTCAAGTGATTGCCAGTGTTAGAGAGATAAAAACACATAAATGCCCAAAGCTTGCCAGTCTGGCAGCCCATCCAAATCAGATAGTTCCAAGTTCACTAGAAAAGCATATTTCAAAAATTAAGCTGAAAAGCAATAGAAGAAGACACCTACATTGACTTCTGACCTTCTCATGCACATGAACTCATGTACACGTGAACACTCACAAAGATAACAGTCATGATTTTTGGGAGGTCAGAGTATAAACACTAAGGTATTTGGAACCAGTCAGTCCAATCTCTAATGAATGACTTCAGTGGAGGAAATACCTCTGGATATAGCAAAATCTCATTAGGAGTTATTTTATTGCTATGTTCACTTAACAGAATAATGGTAGGTTTTCCTCTAGAGCCCTGGTTCTCACTCTTCTGAGTGCTATGACCCTTTAATATAGTCCCTCATTTTGTGATGACCCCCAATTATAAAATCATCTTTGGTTGCTATTTCATAACTATAATTTTGCTATGGTTTTTAATTTGTGTAATATATTTGTATAAGAGTAAGGAAGGCTTTATTCTCAGGTTTTAGAGGGTAATCAATATCCTTGGCCAATTTCTTGTAATTTTGGGTGGGTCTACAGACCTCTTACATCAATGACTCATAAAAGATATAGTCTGTTATTGTAGGATATTAGATCACACTGTGAACTCTGAGATTGTGTTATTTACTTGGTGGGGGGGGATCTCTAATTGTGGTGTGGCTCAGTCCTAGCACACATCTTTAATCCAAGAGCTTTCTACTTGATGATTACAAACAGGATTAAATCAATGCGACCATAGGTCAGACATCAGATTAAGTAACCAGCTGACAGGAAGTGAAATTGGGATTATTAGGAAAATACCATGGAGTAAGGGGAGGAAATCAGGAGGACAGACAGAGCGAAACACGGGAAGTAGAAGGGAGGGACATTTATTTTGAAGTTTTTGTTTGAGACACCATATGATAGGAGAGAGCTTTTGAAGACATAAACAGAGAAGGAAGGTCACCTGGGTGCTTTTTCTCCTTCTCTGAACTAGCAGACTTTCTGGCTCCCAATTATTGGTAAAATCAAACTACTGAAGTTTTGTTAAAAATAATAGGTCATTCCTGGCACTGGGGTTTTATGTTGTCTAGTTGGGATATTATCTCCCTGATTATATGGTTACTCTATTTAAATCCCTCATATATTTTAGGAAGCTTCTAATGAAGTAGGTCTTCATATGGCTTTTCAAAAAGCTTTTGGTGTTAGTTGCCACTTCCCATGTTCCCTCTTTTGCCCCACCCTTCCACCCCTTCTTATTTAATGCTGCTCCAGCTCTCCTTTTTTATCCCTTTCTAGAACCATCATCTATTCCCCCTTCTTTGGAAGATCCTTCCCTCTACCCTGGTCCCATATGAAGAACCTAACTTCCGTGGTTATATGTATTGAAACTCACTTCTTTTTTTTTTGTTTGGCAATCCAAATTTATTGAACTATGGATGCTAAGTTATACAAGATTGCACCACTTTAATTAAGGCTTTTAGTTTACATTTGGCCACCTCAAAGTTGTAACATCAGGTTGATCAACTCACTTCTTAAGGTTAAAGTTTAACATCCATCTATAAGAGAAAACAGGGAATGTTTGAATTTTGAGTCCTCAGTACTATTGGGATATAAAAATGAGTAGACAACTGCTGTGGAAAGACTCTAACTGTGAGAACTACAAAAAAGAGGGATATTAATATAGTCAGCTGCCTGAAAGCTATGCAGAGAAATCCGGGATTACAGCTTTTGTGAGTCATCAACTGTGTTGGGCCGGCTTTTTGGTGATTCAGTTCCTTTTGACTCATCCTGCTCCTTGTAATATTTCTGTTAATAACCAGAATTAAAATTTCTTGGTTAACCAAATTAGAAATTATTGGTACATTTGTTATTTTGGTCTATTGTGTGTTCCATTTCTTGTGTGTGTATGTGTGTGTGTGTGTGTGTGTGAGTGTGTATTTTATCTCCCCAGAAAAGTCTGTCACATAACAAGCTCCATTGTCCTCCAGAAAAACAGTGACCCCATTACATAGCATTAATCACATATGCACCATTTCTCTATCACTATCAAGAATCATAGGCCAGTCATTACTAGGCCCAACTTACCTATCTGGAGAAAACATGAACATTGTCAAATAAAATAAATCACATATTCACTAAATGTGTTTCATTGTGGTGAAAAACCTCTCCTTCCCTTAAACCCCTTAAAAGAAGACACCTTGGCTTGTCTTAGGATGAATGAAAGTAGAGGCTAAAACTATATCAGATTCCTGCCATGGTACCACTTATAAACTCCTGGCCTGCAGAGTTATTCAGCTAAGCACCTTGTTAAGACATAATAACTACCAAAAGTGATAAACAATCAAGTCAAACTTGTCATAATCCCAATGACATAATTTACAAAAGCAAGAATATAAGTCCTAAAATTTACAAGGACACTTAAAGGCCCTGAACATCCAAAACAACCTTGGGAAAGTATGGATGACAGACATTCTCTTGATTTTGGTGTGACAAGAGATGAAATAAGTCTAGCAAACAATGAAATAGGTCTAGAGAGGCCAGAAACATATTTTTATACTCACAGTCAAATTATTTTCAATAAATGTACCAAGGTCATTCAATTAGAAAAGAGCAATGAAATCAACAAATTTTACTTGAACAACTAGATATATATACAAAAAAATAAAGTTGGACTCACAATAAATACAAACCAATTTCAAATGGATTAAGTAGTAAATATGGCTAATGAAATGACTTAGCTGGTTAGGGGCACTTGCCAAAGAAGCCCACCTGATAGCACTCAATCTCCAGATCCCACATCATGAAATGAAAGAACTGGTACCCACAAGTTGTTCTCTGGCCTCCATGTGTGTGGCAAGGTGTCCATACAGATTTTTTGATCCATGTCTGTTTGTTTTAACACAATAACATCTAGTGTGGGAAACAAATTTAAGGTTGCCTTAATAAACCTTCTTGCCCTGTGATGATGCAAAACACTTTTGAAAGTAATTTCAAAATTGAAGAAGTTCATAAATATGGTAGAAATGTAAGCTGGAATTTGTGCTCATCAGAGACACCCAAGGACCACAAATTAAACAGTTGCCTAGTTTAGTTAAAAGCTGTGATTGCCTGGGTGGCACCAAGTCCCTCTGTGGGGATTCTTTCAAAAACTATCCTGATGAGTTACCAAGGGGGCTTGACTAAACTTGGTTCATTTAGATTAAATAGGAAACATTTGCTTTATCAACAACTATGTCTTCAACCATTCTAGGTATAGTCTTCTGATTTTACTGAGCAGAGAAAGGGGTCAGATTTGTAAACCTGGAAAGCAGAAACTAGAAGATAGTTTTGTGAGAGATGAGCAGGAACTGTATGACTGGAATGATAGACAGTCACATGCCGTTCTTCCATGACAGATAGAGTATCAATAGCATGAGGGCATGTGCATTTAAAGCAGGGTCACCTGGCAGTTAATATTTGCTTGTTATTTATAAAGTAGCTTTTTTTCAGAACTTATTTGTGCCCAGCACTGTATTTTAGTTGGAACTTTGAAAACTGAATTGAATCACTAAAGCTGAAAATAAGCAAAGCAATCAGGAAGCCAGAATAAAGCTATTCAGGATAGAGTGACCAAGGCCTGGTGTAATTGTACTGATTCATCAGTAGGCAATTCTCAGGAAAGCAGGAGGGTAGCAACACAGAGACATAAGGAGAGATGTCCAACTAAGAGGCATTAAAAAAACAAGCCTGATAATGGGCTTGGATGCAAGGAGTGGAGTTGTTTGTGAAATTTGTCTAAAGATCAAACTGAAGCAGAGAGAATAAGACTAGAGGTTGAGAAAAGGGAGGGAGGAAAAGAAGGAGGGAGGAGAGAGGGAGAGAGAGAATAGTGCTATAATGGCCTTAAACTCTGTAAAGATTTGTCACTCATATTGGTTTAATACATTGCTGATTGGCCAATAGCCAGGCTGGGAGTAGAGGCAGGATGACCAGACTAGGAAAACTCTGGAAAGAGGAAAGGCAGAAACAGAGTCACCAGCCTGACACAGATGAAGCAAGATAAGAACCTGAAGCTGAGAAGCTTCTGTAAAGCCGAAGATACTGTCAATAGGACAAAACTACAGCCTACAGAATGGGAAAAGATCTTCACCAACCCTACAAGTGATAGAGGACTGAGCTCTAAGATATATAAAGAACTCAAGAATCTAGAGTCCAAAACCTTGAATAACCCAATCAAAAAATGGGGTTCAGATCTAAAAAGGGAATTCTCAGCAGAAGAATTACAAATGGCTGAAAGGCACCTGGAAAAGTGCTCATCATCTTTAGCCATCAGAGAAATACAAATCAAAACAACTTTGAGATACCACCTGACTCCTGTTAGATTGGCTAAGATAAAAGACACAGATGACAGCCTATGCTGGAGAGGATGCTGAGCAAGGGGAGCACTCCTCCATTGTTGGTGGGAGTGTAAGCTTGTTCAGTCACTCTGGAATGTAGTATGGTGGATTCTCAGAAAATTGAGAATCAATCTCCCCAAGGTCCCAGCAATATCACTTCTGGGTGTATACCCTAAAGATACACAGTAGCACTCCAATGGCATTAGCTCAACTATGTTCATAACAGCATTATTTATAATAGCAAGAACCTGGAAACAACCTAGATGCCCCTCAACGGAAGAATGGATTAACAAACTGTGTTACATCTACACAATGAGTACTACTCAGCAGTAAGAAAAAATGATATCCTAAAATTTGCAGGCAAATGGATGGTTTTGGAGAATATCCTCCTGAGCGAGATATCACAAATCCAGAAAGATAAGTAGGGATTTACTTACTCATTAGTGGACTCTAAACAAAAAAAGAAAAAAAGAAAAAAAGAAAAAGAAAAAAAAAGAAGCAAAGCATGCCCAAGTTGCAAACCACAAGCACTGAACAGCTTAGGATTGAAAACACCTTGGACTGATTTCTTGGATCCCAATCTCCCTAGAGGAACACCTGACTCAGTCTTGAGGTTTGGAGGGAGAAAATTGGATTTGCCAGGAGTGGAGGCTGAACTAAGCAATATTGGGACCTTGGGACCTTGGGACTGCCTGCTCATGGGGGGGATGGGGAGTTGTGGAGAAGATAGAATGACCTGATGTGGTGAGAGGGGGAAGGGACCTTGAATAAGGATATATAAGGATAGAAAATGTGACTTCTTTATTCATAATAAAAAAAAGAATACTGGACTGAGGAAAGGTACCAGGCCACATGGCTAAACATAGATAGGAAATATGGGTTAAGTGTAATAACTAGTTAATAATATGCTTGAACTACTGGCCCAGCATTTACTATAATATTAAGTCTTCAAGTTAATTATTTGAGAAGCGGCTGCTGGGTATTTGAGAGTTGTTGGTGGGACAGAAGTTTGTAACTACGAGTAGGAAGGAGGGAGAGAGGGAGACAGGGAGGAAGGGAGAGACAAGGAGGGAAGGTGCCCTTTTCTAATAACCAAAGTCTAGTCTTCTTGGGAAGCTCTGATGTTTAAGGGCACTAAGACCCACTGACCAATCTTTTATTAAAAAGCAAAAACCTTCACATGGCAGGCAGCTTTATTCCATAGCTGAATAACAAATGTCTTAAGAGCAGTATGTCTGTACACTATGGCTAAACACCACCGGCTGCCCAGTGCTGGAAGCCTTTCAAAATGAAGTGTATCCTGTTTCCTGCCTCCTTTCATTCTTTTTTTACTTTCTTATCCTCCCTTCCTTCTTTTTTCTTTCTTCCCTTGCCTCATTTCTTTCTATTTCTCATTATTCCTAAAAAGAGCTAAGTATATTAGTTCACTCATCTTTTTCTGTTTTGTGATTGCTGACCAACTCTACATTTTCATTTAGGAATGATATTCTAGATGCATTTTATGACACCTGGGAATCAAAGGTTCATATTATAACTTAACCTTTATACACAGATGTTTTAATGTTTGGGAAATGACCTCATTTGCCTATTCCCTATTGCCTACTACTGGTCCCCAGAATCCTGTACATCTATCTGGTGTCTGTTGCTGAGTATGGCTCTCACTGCCTATTCTATGTATTCCACACACTTGAGGAAGGACCCAAGAATTCTGTGCTGTGGATTAATTCTCTTGTACAATGTAAAGATTCGTCAATCAAATTGGTTTAATAAAATGCTTACTGGCTAGTAACCAAGCAAAAAATATATGCATGGTGATCAAATTAAGAATGCTGGGATAAAGAAGGGTGAATTCAGGAGTTGCCAGCCTGATGCAGAGGAAGCAAGATGAGAATGTTGTACTGAGAAAAGATACCACTCTAGGTGGACAAACATAAATAAGAATTATGGGTTAATTTAAGTGTTAAGAGCTGGTTGGTAATAAGCCTAAGGTACAAGCCAAGCATTTATAATTAATTTAAGCTTCTGTGGGGTAATGTGAGAGGTAGCTGTTGGGTATTTGGGACTTGCTGGAAGGGCAGAAACTTCTACTGCAATTACTGATGCTTCTTCTAAGCTCCTTTTATTATCTGGAAACATTTTTCATGGCTTCCAACTTTATCTTCACGCTTCCCTCTAGATAACAAGAGACTGAAAAAAACATCTATACACATAACCAGTCACCCTTCACTGGTGAAGACTCTCTCTGGGGACTCAGCTTTCTTCCCTGGACTCTTCTGCAATTGAACAGATAGGGTCCTTCAAAAGAAAAGGCCTAAATAATATGCTAAGCATGCCAGGATAACACAGCCAAAATGCTCACTGCATTTATCATTGCTATGATAAGAAAAGGGAAGCCACAGTTTTCCAACAGAATCTGCTACAAAAATGTCAGACAATAAGATTTTAACACTACAAACAAATTGTATATTTGTTTATTTCTATCTTTATTTTATACTTAAAAAGAATAAGATTTTATACTTTTAAAGAACTAATTTTCTTCTTTTGCGGGATTAAATTACTACTATGAGAATGTGCTATCTAGATAGAAGACTAAAAGGCCCAAATACCTGCTTCTTCCAACTTATCATTTGAGGACTAATGTTTCTAAGTGCCTCTAGACTGAAAGTTGCCAGTAGGCTTGAGTGTCTTGCAGCAGATTCTACAGTATGTATATGCTATTTCATGTGATTTTCTTTTCTTTTCTTTTTTTAGTCTTGAAATTTTCTTTTTTTTAATTTAAAAAATAAACTCTTTTTTATCCATGTATCCCCTTGCTCCCCCTCTCTTCGCTCCTCCCAACCCCTCCCAGTCAGTCTTCAGCTTCCTCCCTCCCAATCCCCCCCCACTCCCCCACCCCCGATTCCCTCCCCCAAGGAGTCAAGAAGTCCTAAGGTGGGTCAGCTCAGTGTGGCACATCCACTCCAGGCAGGTCCGATTTCCTCATCCTAATATTAAGACTGGGTTAGGTGTTCCGCTATAGGCAATGGGCTCTGAGGTGCCAGCCCACACACAGAAACACAGTTTGATCCCTTCCCTGGAGGCTCCACCTACTGACCATGTCAATTGATAGCTGCCTACCCTTGGTTGCCCTAGCTCCTTCTCCTGATGGTTCCCCAGTGGCTGTTCTTGATTTAGTGAGCTCCCCAGAGCTCTAGCCAGCCATCACTGTGGAAATTTCAAAACAGACTCTTGGACTAAATAAACATTCTAGAATGCTTTATATGATTTTCCCCAATTACTTACAAAAAGGCTGAAGGGCTAACAAAAGAGGTGCTTCCTAGGCAGTATGAGAAATTAGTGGTTTAACTATGAACTGTGTCTCACAGCCTCATTTGTTTGAATACTTGGTCCTCTGTTACTGGTGTGTTTTCAATGGATTGCGGAACCTTCAAGAGATATAGCCTTACTGGAGGAAGTGGTCCTGCCTTGAGGCTTTCTAGCCAATTCCCACTTCCTGATTGTTCTTGTCTCCTTGACTGATGGTGTAATGTGACCAGCTGACTCTACTTGCAACTGCCATGATGCCTTCTTTACAATGATGGATTCTATGCCCTTTGGAGCTGTTAGCCAAAATAAACTTCCTCTTCCTTAAGTTGCTTCTTTCTGAGTGTTTTCTTACAGCAATAAAAAATAAACCCTAATACAGACGTATAGAAAACAAACTAGAGACAGAAATTCTTTGCTTTGATTGGCTGAAGATTCATAATATATTTCAGAAAGATGGGACCATTCCTAGTTCTCTCATATTTCTCTTAGCTGTAAATGAATGTTTGTAACAGACTTTGGCCACCTGGAACAAACCTACCATTATTTCCTACATCCCTCTCTCATACGATGGCCACCAGCTCTGAGCATGGAGGGCACTGAAATGACCTCTGACTGCAAGTAAACTGTCAGAGACCAGAGTCTCTGAAATCCTTCCTTAGGGCAGCAGTGTGAGAAATGTGCTTAATAAGAAATAACACCTTCTCTGTAGTTTTCTGACATGGGGCAGAAGAGAACATGGACACCAGACTCTTCTGAACTGTGCCCAGGTTCCCAACATACTACCGTCCTGACCCTGTCTCCACATGTTCTACAAGCTCCACCAAAAGTTTATGACCTGTAGTTCTTTGTTTAGGAGAATTGGTGTATCTTTTGAACTTCAGCCCTGATGTTATGCACTGACTTCATTGTCTCTGATATTCCTCTCAAAGATGCATGCTATGTTGGTTTGATGAAATCACTCAATGTTTAGATATATCCATTAAGTGACCAAGAATGAGTTGTGAATTCAAATTAAGTTCAGATCTGGAGGTTAATGATTTATACATGAAGATCTTATAGGACATAGGCAGAGCCCAAGCTATGGTGATAAATAGAATGAGATATCATCTCATCTGTGTCTATAAAAGAGAAAGAGTAAGTGAAAAGCAAAATTCTGCTTCAGAGAGAGTGAAATTACTCATTGCTTAATATTCATCTTGGAAGCTATTTAAAATCTGCCCATTGTCGTGGGAGAGACTTAGCCATGGATAGGACCACAAAGCATTGAGACAGCTAGAAGAAAAACAAAACAAGAGAAGAAAGTAGTATAGAGTGATCTTGCTTTCTTTTAAACTGGGTGAGAATTTCTCACCATAATACTGTCATTTGAGCTATTTTCTTACTCCCAGACAGCAAAGTCTATTTTGCTGAAGATGCACCTTTCTATGATATCTCACAGTTGCCAATGACTTCATTTCTTTTATAACATTCCACTAACATCTTAGAACTAACTGAAATTCAAATGATTTCAATTCATCCTGCCATTGTATTTTCATTGCTCATGAAAAAAAAATTGATCCTGAAATGGTAAATCTGAAAATAGTATAGCAAAGTGCTTTATAGTCACCCCTGAGCTATCAAGGCAGACATCTTGGAATTACAAGAGAACCATATTCAATTCCATACACAAAAGAGGCAGCATGGAATTTGACCTTGTGCCAATTGCTACTTTTTATTTTCACAACTCCACTTGTTCCTCAAATACCTTGACAAGTTTCCTCCTGCCCTTTCCCCGATCACTATTGCCTATCTACACTATATTTTCCCTGAGTTTGGCTTGGAAGCTATTATTGTATTCTTCTTATGATACCAATGCCCCTAACCAGTGCTGACCTCCAGGTGGTAATTAACTCTCCGTAGTTTCTCATCTGTACCTAGTTTATAGCTATCCCTGTCCAGGAAATCCATAACAATGAGAATTTCCATCAGTTCAATGGGGGTGGGGGTTGCTCATTCAGATGTGTATTTATGTAAACTTATGGAAGGTTTTCATTTTTCAGGTCTTTCAAAAGGATGCTTTCCATATGAGAGAGTCAAAGGTCATATATTCCAGCTTTTTAACATTGCTATGTCTCTGTCCATTTGCTGGGGTCGAGTATAAGACAGGAGTGTCTATGGAACCAACAGAAACTAGGCTGCCTGTAAAGAGTGAGGTAAGGTTGACAGCATAAAACAATTGATGAGCATAAAACAATTCAGGAATGTACATATAATAACATATGAAACTGCTGTGCACTAAGGGAGACTAGAATGATTGTATTATATAAGAAGGACTAGGGTCATAGCTGTTCATTTGTTTGAGGATCTTGTGATAAGGAAAGATATCAGCTAGATCAAGATATTTCAAGTGTAGAGTGAAAGCTACATTTAGATTACAAGAATGGAGATCAACCTGCCTCAGACACTCTGCATTTCTATAAAGATCAAGATTATTAGGTTACCACTTTTTCTTGGCCCCTGATGTGTCTTCTGGAATAACATGCATCACTTGTGTGGCTCTTTTCTTTTAACAGGACAGATGCATATGAGCTCAACATGGGTTCAGGCCAGAAACAATTGCCTTTGTTGCACATTATACTGACTAATTGAACATGGCAAGGTCAGCTGAGTTCCCTTGTATAAAGCCAGAGATGAGCTTGCATACTTAGTTGAATTTAATCTCCTGGGTCTACCAATCAAATAAGTGTGTACAACTAGTACTGCATCTATAGTGCGTTATATTTTAACTGCATTTGTCACAGGTTAAATCCTGATAAGCAAGAAGATGGGGAAATCAGCATGTATAAATAGAACTAAAGCCCAAAACATATGAATAGACAATCTTGGCCTCTCACAGAGGGTCAAGTATGGCTCTCAAAACCACAGCTGTGCACTGAGCTCATCTGGATGTGTACACAGGTCTCAGCATTATTTCCTCACTAGGAATGAGAAGTGTAAGCATCCTCACAACTATTTCTGTAGTGCTTGGCTAACTGGTTATAGACACAGTAGCCTCTTTACTAGCTAACAATTGCTGCACATGATGTAATCACCAAGAAGAAATATAAGCCAAATTATGCCTTTCAGACCCTCCTTTAATTAGAATGTATATAAATGTACATATAATTAGACCGATACCACTTTAGCAATTTGAACATTTCTCATTTTCTCTAGAATTCTATGTGATGCAATACAGTGTTATGGGTTTTTTTTAATAGTTACAACAAATGTATGACTCAGGTAATTCTTTAAAATGAACTTTTGTGTCATTCCATAAAAGACTTTTAGATGCTAACAAACATGGTGAGGTATTCAACAAAAGGAATTTTCCAAAAGGTAGGTAACAGAGTCCCAACATGCAGCCTCTCATCTTCTGGAGCCCTCTCATATTCTAGGTCATTCCTCACTGACCCTTGCCGCACCTACTGTTGTACCATCCAGTGATACAGTTTTAGTCCCATAAAGTAGAAACAGAACAATGTCTCTCTGCCGCTTGTCTTTAGATACTCTGTTCTAGTTCCCAGTCTCGAGATACTAAATAGGTATTTCCTAACAATCCTTTTTATAAATATTTTCCCATTTTAGATTCACAGTTCTCAAGTTTAAAGGGAATTCTTGTTTGTGTTTTGTTTATTCTAGGAAGCATAATAGCCTTTTATCTCTGAGGACTGCTAGCTTAGCTGTACATCTTTCACAGATCATATAGGGAGCAACCTAGCTGTGCAATTCTGAAGTCAAGTTAAAGACTATTAAATAGATAGAGGATCCAGAATTAAGTGTCCCAAATGTGAATTCCATGTGCAGATGTGAGAAGTCCTGGAAGCTCCTGCCACCATTGTCTCTGTTGTGCCTCAGTCATCCCGAAGAGCTTTATCCCAGAAGAAAGAATTCTTTCCTTAACTTGATTCATGCCAGAGTTTGATCACAGCTGTGATGAATACAACTAACACAATGGCCTTCTATTCAAATTTTCATTGCATAATCTAAAGTCCCTTCTCTAATTCCACAAGTTCAAAAGTTATTATGAAATTTTCAGTTTGTCACTGATAGCTTAATAATTTCCCATGCATTATATTAAAGTACTTTAAAAAAAAAAAGATGAAGAATTCCCTCTCAAGAACACATGGGCACATTGTTTCTTTCACATCTTCTTTGAATCCAAGTAAACAGTATAAAAATTCCTGGGTCATATCTTAGCTTGACACACAGTCAAGAATAAAGTATTTTAGTATGAGACATAGTCTCCGTAGCATAGATAATTCATTGTTTGGTACATTTTTTTTTTTTTTTTGGTAATAGAAATCTCAAAGGTAGGTAGGTACTCACAAGTTGTAAGTAGGCATTCTACAACTTAGCCACATCTCCAACCATCATACAATATCCTTTAAAAATCCATTTCTGTGTCTCTACTATAATCTAAACCTGTTCATCTATGTCATGAATAATGACTTTATCTGTAAACATTTGCATCAAATGCTTGCAATCATAACAATTCTTTGTTTTATAAGCATTTACTTTGCATTGTTGGTTTGTGGATTTATTGTCATGCTACAGAATTTAATCATAGTATTTTAAATCCTCTTTTCCCTGCCTTTACAGAGAGAACAAATAAATTTTCATTTTAAAAATTTCACAATATTTGTTTCTGTATCATGAATTCTAGTTGCATTAAAAGAAACTCAGAGCCAGATATTGGGGAAAGGCTGAACTATCAAAGAGAGAAACACCATAGTCAAATCTCACCCAGCTATCTTTCAGCTTTCTGAGTCTTGCTCCTGGACGCTTCTAATGTCTCATCAGTTTTCCTAAACCTGCCTTAAATACCTTCTTTACCCAGGTGTATCCCATTCAGGTTCAGATTATAGGCTTAAGCTACTACTATTTGGTAGTTAGCTTTGAACTCACAGAAACACAGAAAGATCTCTGTCTCTGGAGTTATAGAATTAAGGGTATTGGTCACCACTCTCAGTCTTTCCTCATTCTCGGATTAAAGGTATATGCCATCACTGCCTGGCTGCTTGGGTTGTACTCACAGAGATCATCTGGATCTCATTGCTGGGAAAAAGTGTGACTTACCACTGCTCTGTTATCCCTTGAACTTCCAGAGATCCAGAAAGATCTCTGTTCCCAAGTGATGGGACCAATTGTGTGCACTACCTCTGCCTAGTTTGACTGTGGGTTGATCTCTTAATCTTCCAGGTTTTATTAAATATATAACATATCACCACATATCCCCTTTTGTGTCAAAAATAAAAAGGTTATAACTAACATAAGAAAAAGCATATACAATAAGTATAATAATTATATACAATATATACAAACAATAATTACATGAAGAATATCCAGTTCATTAATAATTGACAAATTCAAAGAAAATATTTTATTATTTATTCTATTTGGTGAGTCCAAAGGATTGTACCTAATTCACTTTGTATCTAATACTAACTAAAAACTATATTTTAATATCTCTTAAATTTTAACTTCTAAGTGAGTTTCTTTTCTAAAACTGTCACTAGAAAACTATAACTATCTCATCTTCAAATCACTGAGAAACCCAGGAAGAAAATAATATTAATTAAGTAAATGTCACAGGCAAGCAAGCAACTTCAAAAACTGTAATAAATGAAACAGCTGGCTGCCTGGACAGTCATCTAAGGTTCTTCTGTATTGTTGAAGCATCCATCTTCAGCCGACTGGCCTAGCATGTCAGACAAACTTCTCTGTGAAGCAGAATATTCTCAAAGACCTTCCTGCCTTATTTTCACAAGGTTCAGCAATTCTTTTGTGTGTGTGTCTCCTGCTTGTCCATTTTGAATATCTTATTGTCAGCAGTCAAGGCAAGAGTACTTTCTTGCCCAGTGGCTAACTTTTGTCACAAAGAGGTCAACCTGTATGGAGGAGTTTCTTTAATGTCCATAATCTTCTCTGAAGTAGATTGCTGCTTCTAGGACCAGATGTTTCATTGTCATAAAAATAATAAGAATCTATGCTCTCAAAATACC
Organism: Sigmodon hispidus; assembly: GCA_004025045.1. Lineage (NCBI taxonomy): Eukaryota > Metazoa > Chordata > Mammalia > Rodentia > Cricetidae > Sigmodon > Sigmodon hispidus. The sequence continues at coordinate 55,231 of PVIH01002562.1, forward strand.
TTAAATGCCATATCTATGGATCTCGGAGGAGTTTGAAGAGGACTTGCTCATCTAAAATATATCTGATCTTGAAAACATATCTAATATGACTATAAGTTTGATTGTAATGTCTAGCTACTAACTTGCATTTCCTTACATTCTAATTAGTTGGGTAATAATAACTTTCATGGACTAGCAATTTGTACTACATTTTTAGATGAACAGCTTAAGTATAATAACTTTGAACAAACATAAAGATACATGTACAATAATAAAATTAATCTCAACTTTATATCAATATACATAATTTGTATACAATATACAAAAAATCCTATCCAGTATAAAATATTTACAGCTATTAATTGCTTTTTAAATGTAGATTGAATAATCTAACCTTATATCCTATCATATCTGTATCTAGTTTTTTCTTTCTTTCTTTCTTTTTCTTTTTATCAAGATTTCTGGCCTAACCCAGAGGTTTGTACCTGCTCTCAGCCCCACTGCCATTTGGGTTCAAATAATCACACAGATGCTTGTATTAATCACACTCTGCTTGCTGATTGACCTGGGACCCAGGCATATAACTTGCTAATGCCTTCATCTTAACTCAACCCATGATACTTATCTTGTTCAGCCATGTGACTTGGTACCTTTTCTCAGCAGCATTTCAGCATTTTTCCTCTTCATCTCCTGGCATCCCTGTGGCATCTCTGCTCTGCTCTGAGATATTCCCAGAGTTTTCTTAGTCTGGTAGCCCTGCCTACACTTCCTGTCTGCCTCTGGTCAATCAGCTTTTTATTAAACTAGTAGGAGAGACAAATATTTACAACATAACATAAACCCACTACATGTTGCATAATATATTGTGAAATAACCACGAGTATCTGGCTCATTCATATTTCCATAACTTCATGTACTTATATTTCTGTGCACTGAGAACATTCATAACCTAATCTCACAACAAATTCTAAGCATTCTAAAGTATCAAAATCTGTGAGTCCATCTTGGCTTTAGACATCCGTAATATTTTCATTCTGCATAATTAAAAGATTTTTCATGTAACAAGCATTTTTCCTTCTTCCACCCAATACCTGTTAGCCACCATCCTACCTCTGTTTCTGTAGCTTTGACTTTTTTATAGAGTATATGGTAAGTGATATGATATAATATTTATTGTTCTGTGCCTGGTTTATTTAATTTAGCAAAACATTCTCTAAGTTAACCCTTGTTGGAACAATATCAGAATCCCCTTCTTTATTAAGGCTAAGCAACATTGAGTGTGTGAGACATAAATATCTATGTGGATGACCACACATTTGCTGTGCTTGACTCCCTGTAAGTTGATAGTTAAGTTGATTCCCAAACTTGGCTACTAAAAATAATGATGCAGTGAACTCTGAAAATAATGCTGCAATGAACAAAATCTTTGCTTATGTGCACTAATCCTCTTACTGCCTGCATTTTGACCTTAGTCATTTGACTTAAGTATTTCTTGTAAAAGGTATATAAATGGGTTTTGTTTTCTTAATCCAATCTTTCGTACAAAAAAAACTGAGTCTATCCTATTTAATGGAATAGGCCAATGGTCTCTGAGATTTACTCCAAAGTCTTTTTGTTCCTTTCTGTAGTACTTTCTGGTGTTATAATTTACTGCTTATTATTTATTTATTTTTCAATCAGTAATATTTGACATTCCTTTATTCTCAAAGTTGAACAATTATTTTTAAGAAAAAATAATTGTGTCTACAGAAAATAATAACAACAAACTAATGGTTCTCAAACTCAATAAAGTCCATGGGACAGTTTTTATCTCCTTTGTTTATTCTTCCTACTCAATGTTTTTACTTCCCTCTCTCATTGTACACCTTCTTCTGATGTACTGGTGGCTTCTAGAGTTGCCTGAAGTGACTCAGGACACAGTCAATAGCAATTACAGTTTCAGTTTGTCTGTATTGTCCATTCATTTTTTTTCAAATGACGTAAGAGCTATTTGAATTTAAACATGTTACAATTTATTATTTACAGTTGCATCTTGTATGTATCTTCCCTATCTGGCTCAATGGTTTGAGGGTTATTATCAAATATTTTTCTCAGACATATGAAATATGTAGTATTAGTGGATATGTATAAATTCTGATATTATATCTTCCTCTTTTGCTATGAGATAAAAAGATTGCCAAGAATCCTAGGTAAAGCAAAGAATACCTGTGTGACAAGCAGAAAAAAAAATATTATTTCTTCTAAAACAATGCTACCTGTTGTCTTTCCTTTGTGTTTCTTTGGTTTTCTTGTTAAAGCCCTTGACATAAGGGTTTTAAGGAATGTGATTAAAATATGTATAAGTAGGTATTTTATCATCAATTCACATTTTAACTGAATGATTCTTTTTTTAGTCCTTACAGTTCCAGGCTTGATTTCATAGAAATTTTTTCTATTAATATTTAAGTATTTGTTTCCCTGCATTTCAGGGTATACACCCATTTTTTTCAATATTCGGGTTTATACTACTTAATAGTTAATTCATAAATTTCATGTGTACTATGTATTATTATTTGAACAGTATATGATATCTGTAAATTAAATGTATATACTTCATATAAATAAGTGTATATATCTTCTGACTATCTTATTTTCCACTTAGAATATTTTCTCCTTGCATTTTAGGTCAGTGATTAAAAAATCTTCTCAGAAAAAAAAATCTTATGATATGGAGGATGAATGATCATTTTCTTCACTCATTCAAGAATTTAGATAGACAACCATGACTTTAAGCTCAAGAGAATGTCTTTGTTACTGTTGAATATTCTTCAAAAGAATAGAGCTGATATGGCTTAATAAAGTAGCCATCCATCTTCTCTTACAGCTCTGATTCACTAAAGTTTTCTGTTGATTTGGTAAAATAAGACATATGATAACATGGAAAGGATGTTGACCTCCTTCCAAGAAATAATTTGCACCATGTAAGGAATTTTTCATGATCCCCTGCAATGGTTAAGACAAGGCCAAGTGCTTTCTGGGAAGTAACAGGAATACTGATGTACTGACTGAGATAGTTCTGCTTTCAGCACCTGGATGCTCCACTCAATGCCAATCTCAGCCATGGCTTGAAGAAAGACTTTCTTAGAGTTGCATCCTGGGAACCTGCTTGTCCTCACATTTTTTTTCTTTGATTCCTCCTCTCAAAACTCTGAAGCCTTTATTGTGGTCTGGAGTCTTTCCCTTTCTCTCTCTGCTTTCTCCCACTCAGCATCCTTCTCAGCATGTCTATCACAAAAGACCATAACCTAGAGCATTGGTAATGGTAAAATTTTGAGAATATAGTAGGTAAGATAGAGCTTTGAAAATAGATCATAGTTTTGGGTTGCCTTTGGCTTTATACTTTTTGCTAAATTGGCAAACATGACCTTGTGCTGAATGGAATATAGAACATGGGTAGAACTGGTACCTCCAAGTATTTTACCCTAATCCCTCACTAAATATCATCATTGGAAGATAACAATGATTTTGTAGATACTGGTATAATGTTCTCTTTTGCATTTGTCTGCATTGTTTTCCATATCTTTAGAACTGCATACATGTACTTGAAAATAGCATAATATAGTCTACAGAAGACTAATAAGAACATAACTGTGGTGGACAAATAGTTAAACTCTAATGGAGAGAACAAGAAGATGCTTCTTATAATATTCTCCCATACTGGTGGAAAGGCAGTAATCAATACAGAAAAACAAACTGGAATCTGGTAGTTGCCAAACCTCTAGGAAGAATGAACTGGTCACCATTGCAATTCAATTACATTAAATTTAGGACCCTGGTTTGGAAACTATTGAAACTTGGAGACAGAATAGGCATGTCTGAGTTCCTGAAAACTGTGACTCTGTAAAGTTCCACAAACCCTCAGAACTAGTGCACCCTCTGTTTGGAGCTGGTCCTCAACCCAAGTGTGGATAGGCACACAGTGCTCATCTCCATGTAGGATGTAGAAGCTGTCATCATAAGTTTTCCCTAACATAAAATTAGAATTGCTGCATTGTGATAGTTAATCTCCCTCTAGCAATTAGCTTGACCCCATCAAGCACTAACTAATAGTCCAGGATTGTTCCATGGATAAGGGACTTAAGGTACTTATAACCAGAAGTTTCTGCCCTGGCCTAGCCCCAAGATCCAGACCTGCAGTTCTACAGCTGCTTAGTCCCAAATAATCACACAAAGGCTAATATTAATTACACCCTGGCCTATGGATCAGGCTCATTACCGACTAGCTATTACAACTTATCTCAACTCATTTTCATTAATCTATATATTGCCATGTGGCTCTGTGGCTTTAACTGTGTTCCATTACATCTTGCTTCCTTGAGTGGTAGCCTACAGCTTCTCCTTCACATCCCACATCAGGCATCTGATGTGGGAAGATCTGTCCTAAATGTGGGCAAAGCCTTCTAGAGTTCTTTCAAATAAATGAACATTCAAGGCAAAGACTTTGGTTCTTTTGGCCTGCTTGTCTCCACAGCATACTGGTGAGTCCATCTACTCTGTTGTTGCTGTAGCTGCAACTGCTGTCATTAATCTTTGCTGACATCAAAACTCACATTCTTCAGCTTTCCTATCTGGACTAAGCACTATGGGTCACACCACCACACCACCACCACCACCACCACCACCACCACCACCAGCAAGGCCATCAGCACTAGTGGAAACTCCTGAGTATCCAGGCTTGTACACTAAATAGTCACTGAATCCCATCATCCTCAGTGATACAACAGCCATTGTTCAACTACTCCCCATAGTATAGGTCACCTAAAAATTCTTATTTAATATAACTTATTATATTTTTATGTTTTTCTAGAAAGCCCTAACTAACATACTCCTTCAACATACCTAAGCTATGTGAAGCTGAGGGGGAAGGATTAAGCAAAGGGCATTGTACAAATATTAGATGACCAAAGAAACTCATGGAGAATTAGGTTCTGAGGATTCTTGGTCAAGAAATCCATATAAAAAGACTTAATAAGCAGTGGTTAATTGATTGAGGTACACAGAAATTGACAGTGTTTCCTCCATTCCCAGGGGATAGGGCAATCTCAGTGCTTACATGGCACTTAGAAGCCACAGGATGATGATTACCCATGCTGAGCAAAGCTGGATTTCTTGAGTGCCATGGTAGATTATGGGCTGCCTCATTTGTACTGTAAAGGATGAATCCAAAATGACTGTAGAGTGATAAAAACTTAGCCAAGTAGAAACCATAACTGTTTTTTGCTGTGATGGAGAGAGTATTTTTGCTAAAGCAGACTAATGGGTAAATTATATGCAGCCAGTCCACACATCTGTCCTTTTGTTCTATCAAAGCCAGAAAGGCTATAAAATACAGACCTGAGTGAAACTTCATTCACATGGAGTAGACAGCAACATGCACTTATGAAGTATGACAGCACATTTTCACTGCCAAAATACAATCAAAAGAGAGCAGAGCCACATGTGGAAAACTTATTGATCCATTATACTCGTGTCGACAGAGCTAGGTTGTGTAAAAGGTGGCACACAGGAGACTTAAAAAGCTAAAGAGGAATGCTTTAAAGATATATGTGTGTGCTATTAATAGAATATCTAAGGATTTAGCAGCCAGGTGGGGCTGAATGTCCCCAAACTGAAACACCAATTGCTATATTTCATGCATCCTTACAACAGGAAGCAAAATAACTTCTTCAAATTTTTATGGCTGTATATTTGTAACTTGATTTTCATTTGACCAATAAACTGGTACAAGAGGCTGCCAGTTTTAAGTGCAGAAATGTGCTCTTTGAAAGTCTGGCCTGTGATGCAAGAAACTTTAAATCTTCTGATCAATAACTGGGCAGCCAGTTGCAGCCAGTGATATAGCACTTTCCTCCAAATTGCAAATTGAATATTTTATCTTGGAAGGAAGTTTCTTAAGACTCAGGCAGTAATCAAAACTCACAAGTCTCAAGAAGTTCCTAAAACAAGAACCACTAAGCCCATCTCCAAGGTTACATAAGCAATAACATTTGCTGAGGGAAGAAGTCCTGATCACTAGAGTTGCCTGCAGGCTGTGGGTAGATCTCCAGGATTTCAGCTTCCCAGAGTTTTGACCCATGTTGGTTTTGGCTTTTTACCAATACAGTTACAGTTTGAATAATCCATATTGTACATAACTCCTTACCCATATTCCTGCCACAGTAAAACCATTGCTTTATTCAGCTAGACTTGGATGGAACTGTTTCTTTGGTATGTTACTTGTGTTATATGGAGAGTGAATAGATTCACGTCATCTGGGGAAAGTCAGAGAATGCAATGGTAGGAACTATTTTGCTGTAGAGTTTATGGAGGGGCTCTAAAATTATCTCATGTTATCTTCAATTGGTAATTAGATGCCTTCAAAATGAGTTTCTGACAGAACAGGAAGATGGTGAGAACAGAATGTTCATCACAGAAGGTAAAGTTGTGATGTCACATAGATGCAAACTTTTTTTTTTTCTGAAAACAGGCCTTCCAGGCCCCAGACCATGAACAGGAGGGATGAAATCAAGACAAACACACATGCATTCCCCCTTCTGTCTGGGGTAAGAGGCAGCCCAAGCACTGACATGTACATCAACCAAGCACATCATTTTGTGGGGGTTTCCATCTGAATGTTTATCCCCAAATAATCTGTGGACTTTCTAGGCTCTTGTCTCAGCCCAAGCCAGGAAGCATATAGTAATCTTTAACCTAATTTGGCAATGCCAAGGTACTTCTTTTTAGTATAACACCTCCTTGCTCTATTTCCACCTATGAGTCCTTAAAATAGATTCTTTGCTTTCTCTGTGATGTGTCAATAAAACTTTACATCAGACCATCCAGTGTTGTTAGCATTATTAAACATTTTATCCTAAGTGACAATGTGGTTCCATCCTTCTCTCAAACTACATCATTCTCTACATAAAACCTAGCAAAGATAAATGTTAGTCTCATCATTGTTCTAATCAGTTATTTCTAACCAAGCAAATCATAATTAGTGTTCAGCTAGTCCAACATTACAAAAATAGAAATAACACATTTTTAACTGAGCCTAAAATATATTGTACACATGCTGTTGCCTCCAATGTTGACCAAGATAGAGAGCAAATTTCACTCTCATATTCTGTCTCTGAGAAGTTTAATTGAGAAGCTGATATCCACCCTCCCATCCAGTTACCTAGTCCCCATGTATCCAAAGTAAAAGTATGTTTCTGTAAAATAGACTTTTACATGAATTTTTCTATAAGTTTTGTTATACTAACCCAAATTTGTAAGCAAACCAAATGTCCATCCATGTGTAAATGAATAAATAAATTATAATATTTTCATAAATAAATATTATTTAGAAATAAAGAATAATAATCTGAAAATATGGCAACATGGGTAAGTCTTAATGTGACTCTGCAAAGGGACCCAAGAGATATGCATGACATTCTACCTAATAGTAACCAAATACAGATTGTGTACCCTGCAAGCAGTACATTCAGAAGCAGAGATCATATTTACTCAAAATAATTTTTATCAAATTTTAGTGTCAAAAGTATATCAGGTATTTTTAATTATGATAGTACAAAAATAATATTATTTATTTTTTAATTTTGTTGTTGTTTTGGTTTATCTGTCTGCCTGTCTGTTTTGAGACAGAGTCTTTTTATGTCTATCTGTCTTTATGCCTCTGGTTGTCTTGAAACTCACTCTGCACACCAGACAGGTCTTAAACTCACAGAGATTCATATCTGGGTTTGAGGTTCTAGTGTGTGGAGTCCATGACTGTGGAATAAAAGGTGTGATGGCTAGAGCACCAGCTGAGATCTGAAGGCTCACATCTTGAACCATAAATAGAAAGAAAAGATAGCAAATTTGAACCGGAGTGAGTCTTCAAAATCTCAATTCCCACTGCAAATGTCATGTATCCTTTAGCAAAACCTTCTAAACAGCCACCAACTGGAGACTAATTATTCAAATGCCTGGGCTATGGAAGATGGCCTATTCAAAACACCACATACTTTTATAGCTTTTACTTGCCTAAATTTCCTAGCCAGCACTATATTTGAAAGAAATTGTGGTCCTGATTTTAAATGAAAAACTTTCATTTCTTTACTGCTAAATGTTAGCCAAGGGATGTCCTTATATAGACAACCATAACTATCCTCAATAGCTGTTTTTCTACACCTTATCTCTGAACATAATTGGGTGAGTGTTTTTATGATAAAAACATATACTGTAGTAATCATGCCAGGTTTTCCAGCATTTTGGTAATGTATCACAGTTGTCTATATATTGAATTATGTTTGCATCCTGAGGATAAATCTCATCTAATCACAGCTTATATTACTTTTCATGTAGTGTTGAATTCAATTTCCTAGTATTTTTGAGGATTTTTTTTAAATGTATGGTTTTTTTGGAGATAATTGCCCATGTTTTTCTTTTCTCTTAATGTCTTTATTTGGCTTTGGAATTAGATAATGCTGACCTTGTAAAATGAGCCTGACTATTGTTCTACTTTGCTGTCTACTGCTATCATAACCACCATAGCCCAAGAGCAACCAGGTAAAGAAAGGGCTGATTCCATTTTACAGATTAGAGTCCATCATTTAGGAAAATCAGGGCAGAAAATCAATCAATGCAGACTTGAAACAGAAGCCATGAAGAATGCCACTTACTGTCTTTTCTTAGATTCATATCCAGCTACCATTTTTGTACAGCCCAGGTCCAGCTACCTAGGGATGTCCACATCCATAATGAGTTGGTGCTCCAACTACCATGTCTTTGTTCCACCATTATAAATTCTCTCGTCTAGAACCTCAAACTCAAAATAAACTCTTTCTTCTGTAAGTTTCCTTGGTCATGGTATTCTATCAAAGCAACAAAAACATAGCTAATTTGAGTAAACCTAGTTGCCTATAGTTCTTTGCGTAAGGTTGAAGCCTCCTGGACTTTCTTCATCGACTTTGGCATGGCTATAGTTAATTGTCTTTATCCAGCTCATGCTTAGGCAGTCATGCTGTTGAGACTTTATGGGTGGTACTTCTGCTATTTCTAGTAGTCACAATCTTACAAAAAACTCTATGTCCTCTGGGACTTACAATCTTTCTTCCACCATTTCCACAATAATAATGATTGTGGTTTTCTCTCATTAACTTCATTTGGTGCAAAAATAAGTTGTCTTGATGAAGAGTGAAAACAACGTACATCTGTGAGTGTAAGGACAAATATTTAGAATACAAATAGGAAGTATTTGGAATTAGTAAGTGGCAGTTATAGGTTGTCTTCTAAGATCCATGACTTCACTCACCCTAGACAAAGAACTACAGTCATCTAAGCAATGTTGAGAGCAGGAGAAATAGTCTTCCCCATGGGGGAGCATACTAACAAGTAATTGAATATCGAACTGTCAGCCTGAAAAGCACAGAAATACAAGTAGCCTTATATAGACTAAGCAGGTTGTTTTTATATACCTTAGGAATACATATAACAGCAGCCTGAGAAAAAGAAGTCATGACTTTGAAAACAAGTAACACAGGGATGAGGGTAAATGGGAGTGTTTGGAAGGAAAAAAAATGTCATTGTAGTGAGGACTAGCCTCCAGTAGCTCAGGGTTTAATGGGGAGCCACAGAGTCACTGAACTAATCACTCAGCTTGACCTTTCTATCTGAGGGAGTAAACTTAATTCTCTGTGCTAGCAAAAAGGGAGAACACTGTCATGTGCACACACGCACACAGGCTCTTAGTCCTTCTCGGTTCTCTCTCTGTTCTTTTTATTTCTTTTGTTACTTCTATACAAATGTATCCCTTCTATCTCTCTTGATGTCTTTCTTCTATTTTTTTTTCCATATAGCCTATAGCAAAATCTTTCAAGCAATATAAAAATTATAACATAGCTACATTCTATTTCTCAAGTAAATGATTACAATAGATACAAATATAAAACAGCATGTTTTCCATATCCCTTACATGATTAAACATTTTATTCATTACAGGTGAAAGCAAGTTGTCCCAAAAACTCATGAACATTCATACCCAAGATATTTGTTATAGATTAACAGAGTATAAGAAACCAAGGTATTTTTTCCTCAGTTATATTTTTGCTGGTAGGCTACATTTTACAGTTACAAAGAAAGAACAATCAATTTAATATCTCAAAAGGTAATCAAAAGTAATTTTAGAAGAGTCACAAATTTAAACTTTTATGAAAAACAGTCAACTCTATTTTAAATCCTCAGGGTACATACCCACTTATCAACAGCTTAAAAAAAAATCAGGAATCTGAGAGCAGAAATGGATACAAGAAATTAATCAAAATCCTTGATCACTAACCCATCCTAGCAAGAAAGGTCCATCAGCCAGCAATAACCATGTTGTCATCGTTATTGTTTCTTGACCACAAGTCCCTCACTTGGCCATTCAAAGTATGTCTTTAATTTGTTTCCTAAGACTTTTACCTCAAAGCCATTAACAAAAGCGTCTTAACCTAATCTCAAGTCATACTTAAGGCAGCGTTTTAGCTATTATGCATACCAAAACATGTGAACACAATTCTCAATATTAAGACTGAACGACCTTGAGCTAGCTGGGCTTCTGGGACTCAACCGTTTCTCTTAGTCATTAACCTAAGCCAAAGTCTATAGGGCTTCTCAAGAGAAACCTAGCTGTGTGACATTTCCTTGTTCTTATTTTCTGTCCTTTGCAGCCTCTGATTTACCAGGGATGGGGCAACACCATATCTCATTTTTACCTATATTAGTTTTCCTACTCATAATTCCTCCTCATTATATTTATTAAAAACCCTCAATCATCAAAATCCTATTCAAGCTAATACTATTATTGTATAAAATCACTGCTTTAGTTAAACAGTCCAGTCAAGGAGGAAATCATTTTTATAATAATACACAAGTTAAAATGCCCAGTAGAACTAGACCCTTCCATGAGATAATCACATCACATTAAGGGCAGTCAAGGTCTCCCCATGCTCACTCATACCATGCCAGACACCAGAGAAAAATGGCAGCAGCAAACATGCAGACACATGACAAGAGCAAGAGACATCAGGGGGTGAGGCTCTCGGGGGTGGGGAAGACACTTGTCTATCCAAAATTTACCCATAGAGCTTTGCTTTCTGGTAGGATGGTGGGCTGATACCTTGAAGTCAATTGCCACCTGCTGCTCCTCTGGCATGACTGCTGGCAGAAAGGAAATGAGAGATAATGTAATTACAACTCCATGCAAATGGGCTGCAAGTATATGAAAAAATTTAAAGCACCACCAGCCATCAGGAAATTTAAAATTCCTAATGAACTATTACTGCATACATGCTATGCTATTGGCAGAAAGCAACATAAATGTTGGCAAGGGACTACGAAGGTATTTTGTGGAGTGTTGGTGGGAATGCAAATATTATAATCACTATCGAAACAGTATGGTGAGTCTTCATTAATTAAAACTAAAACATCTATGTGATCTATTAGTATACTACCTGGGGGTGCTCATCCAAAGGACTTAAGATCAGGACAGCTGCTCTCCCATAGTCACAATAACAAGCTTCACAAGAGCCAAAAAAAAATAGCAATAATCAATGTGTTTATCAACAGATATATGAATAACTAAAATGTCTGCATGAGTCAGAATTATCCATAAGAACAGAAATAATATAGACAGATATAATATCTATATACCCAGAGATACAGACATGTGGTTTATTGCGAGAAAGGGGGTCACACAACCCCAAAGTCAGAGGAGTTCCTTCACAGGTTATCTGGAAGAGAAAGAACATGAAAAGGCATAAGTTTCTCTGTGTCAAAAGGCCTGAGAAAGAAGAGATTGGGCAGGGCGGTTGAGCCAAGGGCTCACAGCACCCTGGGGAAGCAGGTTCTAGAATGCAAGCAGAAAGTAGGTTCAGCTGTTCGCGCATAAATGAAGATGCAGAGAGTGAAATTTCTCATCTTTTGTCTTTCTTGGGAGCTGGGAGACTGGATGCTGCTAACTTACATTTAAAGGACAGATTTTTATTCACTCTATAATCTCAGATGTTACTTCTTTCTAGAATCACTCTCAGGCATCCCAGAAATAATGTTTTATATCTCTAGATGTTTTCTGGGGAGACACTTGTTAATATTTACTCACCCCAGGTAGAAAGGCCTCTTGCAGACCAAGAAAGGAAGCCCAATGTGGACCAGTGAGTTACTAGAGCATGAGTGATGGGGGCAGCTGAATCACTGGGAATTCTGACCTCAACATGAACAACAAAGGCAAAGCTTCATGGCTGGAGTCCCACTAAATAACTGCTCACCTCTTAAATAATCAAGGGTAAAAGAAGGGCCTGTGAAGAGCTTATGATCTTCCCTCTCTAGTAAATCAAGTCTTGAGAGGGACTCCTGTAAGTGGTCACAACTGCTATGACTCAAGGTGACAATGGTCAGGTCCAATTCTGTGGAAACAGCTAAAATGTGTGCCAATTATTTGGTTTTTCTTAACACATAAAAGCAGTCATGACCATGTGATGGTGATTATCATGTAACCACTTGCTTCAGTCTGGGAAGACCTTCTAGACACTATTCCAATTAAAATTACTCAAACATAGAAAGGTAAACACTATGTTGCCCATAAGAAGTAAAAGCATCTTAGCTGTCACCAGATGACCAGCCTGAACTTATCCGCCTAGCTTGTTCTCTTCCAAACTGATCTAGTTCCCACACCATGTTCCCCTTCCTTACTGTTTCAGTAAGTTCACATTTCCCCAAAAGTGTCATATCCAGTGAAAAATCACAGAAAATGAAGCCTTATATGTTGCAAGTAACAAAGGGTGTATGCCATTTAGGTTCTATAGTAAAGAGTCTTCCCAGACTTAATGATGTTTAGTGTCAATTATAAAAAATGAAGGAGAAGTAATTAAGAGAAATGAGAGATGTGAGTATCTATGACACCCTGAGCATGATGAGAAGGAGTCACATAGCTGATACACTACTCCTCCCCTGAGAAGGCTGCTATCCAGTTGAGAATTCTGGATTAAGCACATTACAAACTAGCACAATCTTAGAAAAAGCCTGCCCCTGCTTCATTGAATCTCTCCAATTTTTGCCTGCCAGGTTCTGAACCAATGAGACACAGTAAGTCATTTCTTAGCTGAAACTCCTTTCTGAAATTCAACAATCATTTATTTGACATATAAGCTTGTCAAATCTAGAGAGCATAAGAAGACTAGACTTGGGTCCGTTTCTTCAAGATGTTTACAGTTTTACAAACACTGTGACAATGTAATTATAGTATTATGAATAATACAAAAAAGTAAGTGTAAGACTACTGCTGTCAAGGGCTTTATTGTTTAGAAAGTTATAAACTACAGTTAAAATAAGTAATGAATATCAATATATAAATATATACATAAAATGCATCATGACAAACTTTAGTTCATTTTAGCAATAAAGAGTTTATACACAATTTGAAAAGTGATGTAATTTAACACACTAGCAGACTAAAAGAGTAGGGCTGTATGGATGGGTATGGTCACTTTTTATAGTGTAACCAGAGTATATGAGTGTACCACCTCCATACATATGGAGAAAAGTATTTTATAATTTGATAAAATCATGTTTCCATAGCAACAGTTCTTATTTTTAAAAACTAAAAGAGTTTATCTGAGGATATAGCTCAGTGGTAGAATATTTTCCTGGTATATGCAAGGCCATAGGTAGCTTCAATCCACAACCCACAGTACTGCAAAATAAATAAATGAACAAATAAACAAACAAGCAAATAAATAAATAATAAAAATACACTAGACATTTTAGGTTAGCAGTTAAAAAATGCAAAACAAGAATCTTGAAAAGTCTATTTAATTATACATCAAAAAATAAGTGCCCATATCTTCCTGAATGAAATAGAATGAAGCCCTGACAAATTCCAGCATGCAAAGTGTTCAACATTCCTTTGTGCTTTTATACACATTGACATTTCCATTAGTGCTTCAGCTCAAGGGAAGAAGGTATGTAAGCTGCCTCTGTCTACATGGCTTCTACTTCTTGAAGATGTGTCAGAGGTGGCTAACTTACCTCGTCCAATTTCTTGAGCCTTCAGATGACATTTACAATTTATCTCCTTCCAAAGGCTCATAGAAACACAAAGAAGTATCACTGGCTTGAACTTTCTGACTAAACTCTGTCTTCCTTAAGCAGCAATGGCTGATCAGTGATGGCTACTTTGGACATCTGCCTCTTTTTTGGATTATAATGTCATCAACAACTTCAAGGAATTTAATAAATGTTGTTCTTGACTTTCTCTAACATGGCTTTCCTTTCTTCCTCTCTGATCATGTAAAGAAGGTTTTGCAATGGGTGGGGCAAGAATTCAATCATGAACCAAATCACCTTCCCCTGGAGCCTCTGGGGGCTGCTGGGAGCACAGATACAAGTTAGGTTCCATTTGCTGTGCTTTGCTGCTTTACTTCTGTTATGTATGCAAGCTACCTACTGGGACCTTTGAAGGACCTTCAAGCAAATTCAACCATTCCTCCATAGAAAAGTACAAAAGATCAGTTCTCCTCTCTACCACCCACCATGGTGCATCTAGGAAAGCAGAGAATACACAGAGCTCCATCTAGACATCTGCATACAATTCATGAATATGCTTTCTAACATTCCTATACTACCCTTGCTCCCTATACATACAACCTGATTGCAATCAATTTCTGGGAGTATTTGGTCTATTTTTTTTTCCAGCTAAAGAGACTTCTTTGAAGCAAACTTATCTTTGGCACTTAAGTTCTCAATGAAAGAACCCAAGTTGTTTATGGTTGAACACAAGATGGAGAAGAAACATGGCTTTGACTGCTGTACTATCTGACATGGTAGATGATATGTCTACCAAATGGGTAGATGCCCATTTAGATCTGGCAGGCTTTGATTTAATATTCTCCTAGTAGTACTCATGCTGATATTGATATTCAGGATGTGCCTCCCTCTCTCTCCTTGTATCCTACTCCATCAGATAAAAGGCTTTTATTTTTATTAGAGAAAGTAATTATTTTATCCAAAGGGAGACATCACAATACTCATTGTATTATTCCCCCTGTGCCGGCTTTCTCAAAACCAGTTTGCTATAAGGAGATTTTTAGAAGATTAACGTGCAGGAAGGTGATTGAACAGGGTTTTGGGATCCTCACATTTAGAAGAGAAAGGGAGCAAATAGGACCTAGCAGGGTAGACTTCAATGCTGTCCAAAGAAATACATCTGTCAAGATTGTGGGAAGACAGATCTACAGACACAATATCGTTCAGACCTGCCTAGAAGTGAGACAGGCAAGCCAAGTCTTATTGATTCTGGAACAATTGTTTATTGGGTGCACTCCATTCTGCATGGCTATAGAAATATATGTTCTCTGCCTCAGAAGAATTCTTTAAGAAGGATCAGCTACACTCTAGAACAGGCCATAAGCCCAGGAGTAGTTGGCCAACACAAAACAGACTCCATGGTTTTTGCGTTCATTTCATTTTGTTTTTGTAATATTTGTCTTGTTGGGATTTGTTTGTTTGTTTTGTAATTTTGGGATTGTGGGTATGGTAGGATGTGTAGGGAGGTGAGAGAATCTAGGAATTGGATGCAAGGAAAGGATATGATCAAAACAGAGTGTACACAGAAGATTTGTTAAATATTTTTGAAAAGATAAAGGTCAAAGACTGAATGCTCTGTGTCCTTAACATTTTTGGGAGCTTGGGACTCAGTCCTGCATTCTGTAGGGGGTATTGTGCAGTGGTGTATGGTTTCTGAAACCCATGCCCAACATAGAACTGCAGGAATATTTATTTTCAGTTTTCCAAAAGGGTAAACTATTGGCTTGAAACAAAATCATTATATCACTATAAACATATGTGAATATATGGATAACTGAAAGTAGCTGAAGCATAATTGGATTGTATTAACATTAAGAAATAATCTCATTATCATGATTAGGGCTATAATGTTTATGATTCCATATGTGTTTTAATAGGCATAGAATATTCATTATACTTAATATAAATATAAGATACTACTCATAAAATATATTTATTATGAGTACATATAATATATGCTTATAAAATAAGTAGAAAATGATTAATTAGCTCTTTAAACAGTTACTCTTTAAGCACCCATTAGCCTTTAAGTATTTCTTATTATTTTACACAAGGTCTCACTAAATAGCCTAGAATGTCCTTAAACTTGACATGCCCTACCTTGGCCTCCCAAGTGCTAGTTTTAGAGACATGCACTGATGTGCTGAGTTTAGCATTTTTTTGTGAGAAGAATTGGCAAAAAAAAAAAAAAACATAGTTTCTGATATGTTCTTGTGGTAGTACGGCTGCATATCTCCTTTCTCATCAATCTAGAAAGGTAGGGATGGAAGATCACCCCAGGCATGTTTGTTAGCAACATTGAATTTTAAAATAGCCACTTTATGTAATTTTGGAATAAAGAGAATGACCAATTGAAGAAAGACTACAGAGCAAGGTCTCTTAACCCATGGAGAGGTAAAGAATTGATGTGGAACAAGTGGGATGTTACTGTAAGAAGAAACAAGGCTGAAAATACTCAGAAAATATTTTGACAAATAACTAGAGTTTCCCAGCTGTGAGCACTGGTAAACAGGAAAATGAAAGAAGGCTGCGGCCCTGTGGACATTCCTCAAACAGAATACCAAAGACTTAAGGACACCTGCAAAGAGAAATTTCCTATGAAGAATTACCTAACATAGAGGGGGATAAACTAGGGGGTGAGATAGATTAGTAAATACATGATTTCTGGGAAGGAAAAAGTGGCCACATTGATACTATTGGAGGTAGGCAGAAATAACATGACCTATCTTCTTTATATCCTCATTGAGTCTTCTGTAATAGAAGACACAAGAACCTATGAATTATATTCTTTATTGTGATACATTTAGCACACTAACATAGTTGATAAAAAAATCAATCTTTTCAAATGCTGTTAGTTTATTTGTTCCTCTAGGATTTAACTTTAGAGTATATAGCAGGAAAGCATGCAGATGGAGGATAATTTCCCATCTGTAGCCATTATACCTCTGGTCAAAGAACCGGCAGAAATTTTTTCTGGAAGTGAAAGGTTCGCTGGAGTATTACTGTATACAGATTTACTAAAGATTATGGGCACAAAGAAGGTGACTGACCAGTGGCTAGTTTTGTCTCTGAAGACTGGGAAATGACATTCCAGTGAGTTGCTGAGAGTTACCAGGGTTCTCTATTATCTGAAGATAAACAATTGATCTCAGAATTTAAAAATTGAATGTGTTAAGATATAGGTTTTTCCTTTGATACAAGTTTATGGACATATGTTCTAATATGTTCCCTCCCAGTTGTGAGAAATAATAAAGAATGCATGGGGAAAAAAGATATAGATTTCCTACCAAACAGAAGATGTGTTTGTAAATTATTTCTCATTAGATAAAGTATGACATGAAGTAGCAGATTTTATGACAAGGTCTCTAAATATGCAGGTGTATTATAATCCTTTTTCCTGACATCAGTAACTAAGAGAAAAAATGTAGGTGTGCATTGGAAAAACAGGAAGAACACAATCTTAGGCGCATGCTCAATGTGAGCATCCACAGCAATGTGTTATGCTGACAATGTTCCATCAGATGACTGGCAGAAAAAAATGGCCCTTTATCTCTGACATCTTCCTTCTGACACCCATAAATCCAGTCAAAAGGATGTATTAAATATTACACATATCTTAATTGAAGAATACTCTTCTTAAAAGTATCTGATTGGTATTCTTAAAACCTGTGAAACTCACTGAAGTTAAGGAAATACTAAGAAAGTGTTCTAAATATGAGATGCCAAAGGAGGTGGGACAACAAAATACTATGTGGCGACTTTGTCAGAATCCTAGAAGAATAGCCAGAAGACAGGAGGTAGAACTAAGGAACTGTGAATAAAGCATGGGCTTTAGCTGATGTTAATGTATCAGAATCAGTTCATTAACTGAAACAAACATATCAAAGTTAATGTGGGATACCATTAGGGAAAAAATGGATTTAAGAGAGATGAGGTCCTTCTACAATAGCTTCACATTTGTTCTTTGACTATCAAACTATTCTAACATAATTTATTTAAAGACAACATGCAATAGTTCCTTGTGGCAAAGCTCCAGCTCCTGTGTCAGATTATTAAATACCCAGATAAGAAACTCTTCAGCCTGGGATGCTAGGTGCACAAAGACTCCAGATTCTTTTCTCATTCTAGCCCTTCTGCAAGATTTGTAAAGTTTTTTGCATAGGTTTAATTTTCTGTACTTTTTGGTTCCCTATGGGGAGCCATGGATTTCTGTGGAATTACAAGATGGGCTGTTCAAAGGGACTTTCTGTTGGAGGATCAGAAGAGAAATCCCAATGGATTTATCATGGATCATAACTCAGAAGTTATGAATTTGCACTCTTTCATCCCTTTGTTAACCAGAGATCCATCATGCTTTAGGAATTCTTGAAGAATATGCATGTATTGTCCATGAAGGTGAAGGTTTTGTCTATCAACTCTCACTCTTCATTGATTGAAGTTTTTCTAAGAATATTTTCTGAGCATATCTAAACTACTGAGTATGTAGATTTAAGATTCTAAGGGCATTAGAAGCCTGGTGGTAGACATATAAATAAATGTGGGTGCTGAATGTATTGAACTCACATGCTTCCATAAAGCCCAGAAACTGTCCATCATAGCCCAGATGTAGCTAAAGGTTGGCTTGAGCTTACAAAGCATGGCTACAGTAGTGTTTGCCTTTCTGGACAGCCTTGTGGAGCCGAAAGCCCCATTTCAGTCCTCTGGAATCTAAGCTTTAATTTTCAGAGAGCCTGAGATGGAGCCCTTGCATGTCACTATTTTATTTAAGAGGGTAGTTCTAGAAAGAAGCAGTGGATGATTAAAAGGACAAAACAGAAAAGAAAGATAACAACTGTTTGCCTCTGTGACCCAGTTAGGTAGTGAGCTCTTTTCATGATCAAAGGGCATACAAGAAAGCAAACATATGACTGATTGCTGAAGCCTATAGAAGTTTCTTACAAATCCATACAAAATACATCTAAGAATTTCAAATGAGTTGTAGGCAAAATTGGGAGACAGTAGAACATATTAGAATAATGAGAATGAGCAATGCTTTGCATTATGTTAGCTCTGTTTTCTTCCAGGAATGGACATAAGAACTACAAAAAGGATCAAAGGTAGGAAGAAAGAAATACAGAACACCAAACAGAAAGCTATCAAGTGGCATCTGTGTCAAACTGGTCATAGCCCACACAGAGTAACTGTAACACCTGTATCTGATAGAATAGAGGCAAAGCTGAAAGGACCTGAAGCTTAATGAAAGGCATCTAACCAAGAGTCTAAACAAAAAGACTAAAGCATTAGAAAAACATGGGAGTTGAAGGAAGAGACACTTAGAATCGGTCCCCATCTTTTTCCTCCACCTAATCAATACAAAGTCTAAGATCAATCTCCCTCTAAGTCAATATCATGCTAACAATAAAAGAAAGCACTAAAATACTAGAGATGAGATCAATAAATGCCAGACTAGTTGAAGACAGGGGGATTAGAAGATTCAACCAATCCAAGAAACCATGACAATAATTAGGGGTGAAAAAGAGGTTGTAAAATTCATGAGGCAGTAGAATTACCAAGTGTAATAAACATAGCTTTAAATACTGAAAATTTATTTATCTTCTAAAATTACTGGCTAAAGTCTTATGGATAAAAATGCAAAAAGAAACTGATATGTGTAGCAAGTGCTAAACAAAAAGAACATGATATTAAAATAGTCATTTAGTATTGAACATCCCTATATCAATAAGTATTGTTTATCATTAACAATTAATGAAAAACATACTTTGATTTGTATGCATACAATATAAGCTCAAAATAAAGTAAGCCTTGTCAGATCTTATTATCATGCAATACTTGTCAATTTTTACATTTGCGTTTCAGCTTTTCTCACATTGATAAATTGATTAGCAAACATGAAGAAATTTTGAAGCACTAATAAATTTTAATAATGATAACTAGAAAAATTTATACCTAGAAAAAAATATTTGCCTTCTTTACTTCTCCCAATCTACATTTCACTCAGCAACATATGTATGAGATAGAGAATCCCAAATAGTCGTTATAACAAACTGACAGCAATACAATTAAAATTAAATAAGAGATCAATGACATTTTCTACAATAAATGTAAAATAGCCTGTGTTATTTGCCAACTTTCATACTTAATGAACCCATGTACTTAAAATGCAGCTTCATTTATTAACTCAAAGCTACTTCTATTTCATCTATATTCTGTCTACTTCCTCAATGCCATATTATTTCGAAACAAATATAATAAATCAATCGTGGAGGCACATACTGAAATATTTATGAATAAAATAGGCATTATAAACTAGGGGGTGCTAAAAATCATGTGAATTCCACTAGCTTGCTTTTGCTGTTTTGTTCACAGTTGTTTTGAAGAAGTTTCAGATACAACAAAATGAGCCAATTAAGAAAAATTCTATTCCACTGATTTCTGCTTTGAAAAACATGTCTTTCTTCCCTTATAACTTATTTTTGTTAGTCTCAATTTTTAATTAAAAGTTTATTTATTGATTTATTTATCATGGGGTGAGTATGAGTGTCACAAAGCACAGGTGGAGGCCTGAGAACACAAGTCAGTCTTCTCTTCCCACTGTGTGGATTGCAGTGGTTAAAGGCTGCCAGGCTTGGCGGCAAATGGTATGCCTTTGTCAACTGTGCCATCCTATCAGCTCATCTCTAAGACTTTTAATGGATGGTTTTCAACAAGAAAAATGAAGTTTACACAAAAATAAAAACTTAAATATAATCAATTGTATGATTAATATTGTTTGTCAATTTAATCAGACATAGAATCACTTAGGAGACATGCTTCCAGACAAGTCACTGAGGATTATCTAGATTCAGTCAACTAAGGCAGGAAGGCCCACCCTGACGATAGGTTGCTCTGTTCCATGGGCCAGGGCTTCAATCTGAATATAAAGAAAAGATGAATGCTAGATTTCATCCTACATAGGCTTGCTAACTATGGATGCAGTAAGATCAGCTGCCTCAACTTCCTGACTTCGTGAAGTCCCCTACATGATGGGCTAAAAGAATGGGTCCAAACTGTATAATGACACAATGACAAGACATGTAACTAATACCATACCTGAACTGTATATTTATGAGTGCTTATGAACATTTTATAGAAACCAAAGAGAGAATGTTTAATCTATATGTTTATAGACTTACTGTGTAAATAACCATAAGTATAAGTTTTTCCTTTGAGGAAGAAAGAAAAACACTGACCAAGAAAACCATCTGGAAATCTTAAAGTAAATATGTTTGAAGTATTTTAACAAGGTTATACAGGAATTTTTCTTTTATGAAGCCTACAGATTTTCATGTAAAAATACTAAGGTTGCTTAATCTAATCTATCAGTGTGTAGCCCAGGAAATACAAGATATCACAGGAATGATGATCACCAAAGAAAATTGCTTTGTTTCAGGCCCTGATAGCCATAAATGTCAAGAGTAAGTCACTGAATACAGGGTTCTGAATGCTAAAAATGGAAAGGGGATTAGAAACCAACCTCTTTTTTGGTCTCCAAAAACTATAGATAAGAACTCAGAAGTGTAAAAGGCTAATAATAAAGGAAAGACTGACATCTCTTTCACTTCTCATATCGTCATGAGATAATTTGACCTCATTTGTGAGCATAGCTTATGGGCTGGCCCAGAGGAGTTATTTTTGTTGGAAAATGTGAAGAAATAGAGAATTCTGTACCAGTTAGTAAAGATGACAACATAGTCTTGCTGAGGAAGACTTACTCCAGCACATGTAAAGGGGCTTTGCTAATGAGAAACTGCAGGGTACAGCTAGAGTAGGGTATAAGAGTCAAGAGAAAGTACACAGGCCTGGATGGTGATGGTACTGGGTCAGGGGGCAGACAGCTCCTGAGCTAATAAACTCTTTATGTCATTTTTAAAATGTAAAGAAGGATAACTAGAGACTACTACAATTTATTGTATATTTCAAAATAACTGAACAGTCTTAAAGTTGTTCATGTATAGCAGTAATGAATATTTGAGGAAATAGAAATGTTAACTTCTCTTATCTGGTCATTACTCTTTGTCCCAATCTTATTTATGTTACTATGATAAAATATTATTATAAAAAGCATGAGCACTCATGATTCCAGGTTGTAGTTCACAACTTCAGGGACCTCAAGCCAAGGAATTGGAGCTTTCCATCCATACCCCAAGAGCAGGGAGGAAATAAACAATGGACCATTGTTTCCTCATGATTTTCTAGCTTTCTTCACTCATGCAGTTCAGGGCCTAACCCCTAAAATGGTATCATCTACGAGGTGGTAGTTCTTCCTAAAGTAACTAACGATTAAGACAGTCTCTCAAAGACAAACCTGATATAGATAATTACTCACTAAAATTCTTTCCAAAGTGATTTCAGGTTGTGCCAAGTTGAAAGACAAAACAAACCAGTAAGACCATTGTATTTATATATATAATCAGCATGTTGTGCCTTAAAAACACACACAAATACTCTATGTCAATTAAAATATAAAAAAGGTCTGATGAGATACGTAAGCAGGTAAAGACACTTACTTGTCCTGCAGGCCTAGAAACCCTGAATTCTACATATAAATTTGGAACTGACATCACAAACGTATCTTCTGACCACCACATGCATGCCATGTCATGTGTCCCACCCTAACTCTACATACAATAGTAATAAAAAAATGTATTTTAATGTATAGTTTAACTATAAAGATTTTAAATAGCCATATAATAAAATGTGTATCAGGAGCATATGTTCAACTAATTATGCTTGCACACCATATAAACCCTAGTTCTGGAAACAATAAAAAGGCTGTGAGCCTAAGGGCAGCCTGGGATACACAGTGAGGCTTTGTCTCTACATCATGGAAAAATAACAACAAAAGTAATACAAACTCATGTAAGATACAGTGGATAAGAACACTAATGGCTTGAGAATAATTTCTTAAAATGCATAATTTAGCATCTTAGCAAGAATTCCAGGGAATAATATGCATTTTTATAAGCATGATTCCTAGGAATATGGGAAAAGCAACAGTGTGTGATGGAGAAATTGAAACCTTTCTAGTTCCATAGAAGACAGTAAAGAAAAGCATTCAAATACTCTGTGAACTAAACACATCTGAGTGGGCATGCTGTCTTCAACTGAAGATACACTTAAAAATTACCTATCACAAGAAAACCCACAACACACACCACATGCCAGTTCCAGAAGGAATGTGCTGTTGAGACAAGTACAAATACAATCTCACCAACATATTAAGTGGTAACTATATCTATAGATTCAAGTGATGTTTGGGAAGATGCTTAAAGCACTTTGCTCAGTTACAATAATTGGGGTGATGGGATTTCAACCAACGAAAGCCAAGTCCAAAGATATAATGTGTCACTGACAATGATAAGACTGAGGGCAAGCAATAGTATCTAACACAGAGAACACTATGAAAAGAATTCATAGAATGTGTCAACCCCTGGAGTGTAGTAGACAAGTTGTCCCAACAAAGGAGATAAATGATGAATGGTAGGTCTCAGAGAGAGGAACTCCATTAAAAAACCATAATCCACTGTATTGTTTCTAAACCTAAATAGTTTTCATCTCCATTTGTTGAAATTTAGCTAGGTCTTAGGAAATGGAGGGCTCTGGAAGCCCAATAAAGTAAGAGTGGAAGCCCAATCTAGTATCAGCTCCTTCCCCAGAATATCTTCTGGGTATCTCTTCAGGAAACATACTCATTAGGAAAGAATTCACTCACATAAGCTTTGAGGATTTTTGTAATATGAATTGATAAAAAAAAACTGAAGACACAAATCATCAGGGTGGTCCTCTGTCACAGCTGAGTCATATGAGGACAGATAATGGCAGAATTCTGACTAGTCTATACTAGTAGGATGGTATCATACTTTGAATATGAAATATCTCC
>PVIH01002562.1:79349-130576 GCA_004025045.1 Sigmodon hispidus
TCTCTCTCTCTCTCTCTCTCTCTCTCTCTCTCTCTCTCTCTCTCTCTCTCTCTCTCTCTCTCTCTCTCTCTCTCTCTCTCTCTCTCTCTCTCTCTCTCTGCTTCCTGACCATAATAAAATGAAAAGCTCTACTCTAACACATCCCACTGCTAGGATACTCTGCTTTATCTCAAGACTCAAGAAATGGACCCAGTCAACCACAGACTGAAGCTGTGAGCTGGCCAAAAGAAATCTTTTCTTTAAAATGTGTTCCATGGATACTAACTGCAGTGATAAGAACAATGACCAACCTGGTCATCCCATTCTACAGAACTGATGCCCAACCCCCGGTTCTCATGCATGGAACTGGGATGCTTGTCCCATAGCACAGCTTTCCTAATGAAGTCATAGTCCCTCTTATGAAATTTATAATCTTATAAACTGACTGAAAGCTACTAAAGGCACTTTCTCTCCTGTCAAAGCAGAAAAACCATAATTATATCTTTGGAAAAGTCACAGGGGATGTCAGTGCCACCTATAAAGATTTCAATTCTTATTCATCCTCTCATCCCACAGATGTTTGTGGATTGCTATAAGCAATCAAGATTCCAGCTAGGTCATTGCTCAAATCACAGCCACTTACCTGGTAACGTGGTAACTTCATGTTTCATTTCACTACAAGTCCTTGCACAGTAGCAGCTGGAAAGGTCTTATTACACAGACTTACATTTTTACAGAATAGGTGGAGCTCCATTGAATCTTAAGCTATAGTTGGTTCACAGGCACTTTAGCCTCCTTGTATCTAGGACCTAGAAAAGACAAAAATAAGTCCCAGACTTGGCAGCAGAAACAGACCAAAAGAAAGAGGTAGGGCTGTTTTCACATGAGTGTCATACCGAGGCACTTTGAGGGGGCTCAGTTGGCCATGTGTGACACTCACTAAAGCCCTACCTTAAGAGAAGCAAGGTAAACAAGGATTCTAATACATCAGTGGGGAAAGCACTAGATAGTTTAATGCTTATTGTAGCCAATTTAATGCCTACCATGGAGGTCTGTCTGATTCCACTTTTTTGGGGAACTGACATAGTAACTATGTACAGATTTTTTTTTTTCATTACAGAATTTGGATTTATTAGTGGGTACTTTGGATTTTATGACGTTGATGGTGGAAGTATAAACATTGTTTTCTGAATTATTAAACATCATGACTTTTCACAGGCAGCACCCTGTAGCATTTTATTGTTTAGAAATATGGTCTCTGCTAAGCTCACAAGACTGAACTCATGTTTTCAGTGTCTCTCCTCTTTGAAGGTCATCTCTATACAACTGGAAACTCAACCATGACATCTGTATAAACACTGACCAGCTGTTTAATCTTTCCTCCAGAGTCAGAAAGTGAGGGAGGAAAAGGGGGGGGGCGCTTTAGATAAACATCAAACATCCAGCTGATGCCCCCTAATGGTCAAGGAAATATCAGCCATCAGCCCTAATTTTTCCCTGGTAAAAATTTTTCAAATTTTAATAAAAAAAAAAAAAAAAAAAAAAAAACTTTGCAGAAGTACAACTATCCACATTTCAGTCTCTGAATTCTTACCACTTGACAATATTTCATTCTTCATACTGTACCCAAATCTGCACACTCCTGGTATCCTAAAAACCACATATCAACTGTACTGAACATTGGCAGTTCAAGGCCATCTCTTCTTAGTGCTGGAAATACAGAACCTTCCCTCCCTCCAGCTTTGCTTTCTAGTTCACTGTTATACATTTCACAGGTGAGGTTAAAAGACACATTTCATACTCTTTCAAAGTCACCTCCTGACCAAACTTTTAAAAACTTAAACAAATAGGAGCTTGGTTAATTTTGATCAATTTATACCTGATTTTTATCATTCTGAGCCTCAATATATATATTGTATGTATATTCAAACAGCATTGCTATGCAGAATTTTTATTACTGTAATATTGAATTTTTGAGGTTTTAATCATGATGTTTATGGTTCAAACGAAAATTCAACAACAGAACCTGTGGTTCAAATTGAATGGAGTTTGATTATATGACTCCAATTCTCAAAGAGGAAAATTACTGGCTGCAGTACCCTCAGATGGCAACATTTCAAATAGATATTCAACATTTTAGAGCATACTTTGTGCAAACAGCTTGTCTCTAAAACTTAACTTTGCCTAAAAGACAAGTTTAAGGGACTAAGTAACTTTTAAGATAAAAATATTGATCTTGTAAGAAAACACTTCCTGTGTTTTAAATCCAGAAAAGACACAGCTTAAGACATCTGAAGATGCATACCCTGGGAATATTAAGTCACAGCATGATTAAAGACACAGTCTGATTGCAGTGTCTTGCAGTGGCAGGCATGCAGGGGACATGTGGCAGTGCTGACACCTAAATTCTAAGATACCCCAAGACTTGTGGCAGGCAGTAATCAAGAGTGAGGACACCTTCGGAGTTACCATAGCAACCCCAAGAATAGACAGAATGGAAAGAGTCTCTAGCACTCATAAGAGTCCAATCACTACTCACAGGAATCCTGTTGGACCAGTAAACCTGTTAACACATGCATTTTTTACATTTTCTTTCTAACGCAATACAAATAACACCAGTCACTCATGGTCATCTCCATATCCTTGAACTTGCTCCAAGCAATAATAATACTTCAGTGTTAAGTTGTTTTATTAAAGTTGTAAGAATGCAGCTTGAACTGAAATACCTAGAACAGGTTAAAACTTGAGGTTATTATAGGTCCTATGAGAATTTGCCATTTTTTTCTTCTGTAAAGAACTATATAAAATAATTAATTCCCATTCCCCTTCAAATGAAGTTATATAAATTCTTATTGGCTTATATGTGTGAGTGATTAATTATAAATGATGACTCATTTGCTTTATTTATAATTTATTAGAACAGGATCTTTTTGACCACCAATGGATGTCCCAAACATCTAATATTATCAGTTTTCAATGTCTATCAAAATCTATCTAGCAACTTTAAAACCTACCATAAGCCCTTGAAACTCATACTTTTCCTAAACCACTGGTTATGTGTAAGTTCTGAGAACCTACAGAATACAGCTAGGACGCATTTGTAATGCCAGCTTGCAGTTTGCAAAGTCTGTCAGCTGAGTGAAATGTGATCCAGGGTATATTTCCTACTTATGGAATCATGACCTGTTAGACCTACACCAAATGCTTTTTACATAAAAAAGCTTCTTCATGCACTTTTCTTAATCCAAAATATCATTGTTAATGTACATAGTTAATGTACATCAAAAATATGGACACTTGACCTTGGTAGGTGACAAATGTTTTTTTGTCTTTTCTGAATCATATCTAGAATCCTATGAGAAGCCTTCAGCATTAGTGGATGAGCTTTGGGATTATGATCATCTTGACTTGCTGCAGAGCTGGAAAACAAATTTGCCTTGTTTGTCTGTGCTATGTGTGGAATGGAAACTGCTCACCTGGTTTTCCTAGAACAGCCTAGAGTGCCAGCTCTCTGGTGCTTTTAAATTCTGCCTGCTAATTCCTTCCTCCTTTGCTTTTCCAAATCAAATTCAGACTTATCTCACTCTGTCTGAATGTGTCTCTTGATTGAGTGATGTTAGTTCAAGAAAAACACGCAAATCAATTTAATGCAAATTCCCATTCACAGCCTGGTTGACCCATTGGGATACTGACAATAATAGATTGGAGTGCTTAATTCCTAAGGCATGTGACTCATGGAAGGCTCAGTAATCAATTTCCATTGCAGTGACTGCATAATTTGTCTTTGGTGCTCTTAGGCTCTGGAATACCAAGTGCTTCTTCTTCTCTTCTTTCTTTATTTTTTTTAAGGCCTACACATCGTTTTCCAAATAGCAAAGCTCTTTCCATGTCTCTGCAATCATTTCCTTATCTAAATTTCCATATGCTGCCCTGGCAAGGTGTCCCACCTATGAAGGATTTAGATCAATAAAAATAATTGGCATGTTTTGCCTCTAGTTGCAGATGCCTGGAATAGATTACACCGCTTTCTGGCAAACAGTAGCAAGATGAAATGAAGGCTGCTCACTGCTCATCACATTAGCTGTTAACTCTGTGCAGCACAGCCAGTCAGGAGGGAGCCTTAGAAGGGGCACTCTGCACCGGAAGCCCTCAAGCTCTGCACACTGAAGTGAACTGAGGGATATGCAGCAGGCCTCAGCAGATTTCCTTTCCTTTAATGGCGTTTGCCATTCATGTTAGTGTCTCTTTTCCCTTAACAAAGCATTATACTGATAACAAATTATTCCCTGGATGTTTTCTCTGTTGAACAGTTAATATTTTTGTCTAAATTATTGAATCGCCAGGTAAGAAATTTTTCAGAAGTTAGGTCAGATGTGTTTGTAGAAGACAAGCACATATTAGGAACTTCTTTTTTTGCATCAGCATCCATCTTTTCTGGAGTGGGCATTTCATCTATGTCCTGCTGTTAGTATTTCTTGGTCCCACAAAGACTTTCTGCCCTGCCAGGCCCTCCCCTGGGAACAGCAGCAGTGGACATGGGAAATAGCTTCTCTTTCTATGTAAACAGTAAAGTCCTGAAGGGACCACCACACTTTCCATACCCTAACCCCTCTGCATATGGCCCATGTCACAGATGAAGAAACTGATGCTTAAAGGGAAAGTAAGGTACAGTGGAAATGTTAGCTCACCTCTACTGTTGTCTATTTTGAGTCAGTCTACATAAGGGGGTTTTGGAAAGTACTGAAAATTATATGCTACTCAAATTTCAGTGGCCTCGACTAGGAAGAAACAAAAAATGACCCAGAAGTAACTAACTCATAAATATATTTATGTCTATATGCTAAATATGAATATGATGTATATAATAGATCAAGAATTTGCATGTAAACTTCCTCCTCATATAGCTTAAAATATAGTGAATATAAATGTCAGGTGATTTTTATCTATGTACTTAGTATTTGATGACAACATTTCTATGCCATAACTATATGTCATTTGGCAGGCATTGAAATGAAAGTTTCCTATGCAATTATACTATCAAATTAATACACCTATTTTAGAAATTAATAAAATTATATCATTTAACAACACTGAACTAATATAAATTGGGAGTTAAAACTATTCTATTTTTCATCGCCTTTAAAATTTTGTACTTTCCAACTTAGTTTTTTGTAATGGAGTGTGATACGACATGATTTAGGACTAATAATAACTTTATTGTAATATTAAAGTGGAGTAACTTGTAAACACATTCTAGACCAACATCGAGTCAGTACAATTGTTTGATATGAGTGTTATGTAGATCTCATGAACAGTTTCTCTTTCTATATGTTCATCATTTTAATGTATTCAATGCAGAAGGTAGTCCTTTCTTATTATAATTAGAGAAAAATAAACAAAAGTATCTTTCCTTAGAAACTATGCTTATAAAATAGAGAGGCCTGAACACTGCATCACTAAACAACAGATACCCTAGAAATAACTAAAATCCTAGAATTTTCCAGAAGGGCAAACAGGTTACCAAAAATGAAATGAGAATCACAATGCTTTTAAAACATCAACACTACACATCTGATGGGAACAGAAAAACACCCTCAGGGTTCTAAAGAGAATATATTCTCCTTCCCTTACCATTATACCACATTTGTGATTTATATATGAAAAAAATATATGTATACATACAAATATATATACACAAAATTACAAATATACATATTCATATATATATATATATGAAGAAAAACCTAGGTTGTAAAAGAAATTTTTCAAGCCTTTTACTAAAATACACCTCACAGACACCTTCCTCAGATGTTTCCAGAGTATGCATTCCATCAATCTAGAGCTAGAAATAATGAGGAGAACAACAATAAGATATATTGTCCAAAAAAGGGGACCTGAATATTGGAGAGCAGAAAAGTCCCAAATGAGTGATAAGTCATGGCGAGAAAATAATCTATGCTGCCTGGTACTAAAGAATAAAGAGCTGCCAGTAGATGCTACCTCAAAACAGAGGACACTGAGAGATTTTAATTCTTGGCATTTAGAAAAACATCAAATTGGTATTTCATGACTATTTTGAATTTTTTATAAAATAGATACATATGGGGCTAGGCAGATGGCTCAATGGTTTAGAGTACTTCCTGCTTTTCCAAAGTACCCATATCTGTTGGTTCACAACTGCCTTTGACTCCAGAGCCAGGGGACTCAACACCCTCTTGTGGTTTCAGAGGGTGCTTGTACATACATGACATGCATTCACACAGATACACATACACAGATAAATAAAATCAAAGATAAAAATCTTGCCTCCGTACAAGAAGTGTCTTAAGCATAGTGGCACAGCAGACATATGGAAAATACTAGCTTGATTCAACAAAGGATGCGTATTATATACTATGATGAAAAATCTGTGACATAATTGGAATAAGGTCAGTCAACAATAGGATCTAATATCCTACCTGAGGAATCCAGAAGAAGAAAGAAATGTTACATTCCTGCACAGAAGTGAAGTCCAGATAAATAAGTTCAGAGTTAATGTTTCCTCTAGAGAGTGACAGAGAGGGTCAGAGTTTTTTTTTTCTAAAATCTTTTAGGACAAATTGGTCTAATTCCATAAAAATGTTGCTTTGATTAATGTTTTATAATTAATTTTAATTCATCATGTTCTAATTGCAAGAATCCCCTAAGAGAAGGATGAGTAATATACAATTTACTGAAAACTACAATATCTCCAAATTTGTAAATTATGACTGCTTTCAAAAGAAATTCTTTGTGACAATCCTACATAGCCTTAGATATTTTGATGACAATGTTTATCCATTCTAGTTTCTTTTGTATGATTACCTGCATATTGGATACCTCAACATTAGTTTTGAATAAAGATTTAAAAACATTCTTTCATCTTTAAGCATCAAAATGTTTAAGATATTTTGGGGAGCTGAGTTTATGGGATGAACAAGCTTGAACATTCGAAGGAAATTAATATGAGGATTAGAATATGGGAAAGACAAAGAGAAACAGGAAATGAATATACAGCATTGTCTGGCTCCAGCTGCATGGGTCATTCCACATTTAAGCGATAGGGTCATCATAGAAGTAGATAGGAAAATCCACAGAAGCTAGGTAAAAAGACATTAGTGGAGTATATATTTTCTTAACATTCAGAAAACTCTCCTCCAACCAGCAATATTTCAATAATCTAGGATTGTCTACTTTAGTGAGGATTCATTCATATTAATTGGTTTTAAGAGAACATTTACATAATATGATAAATGCCATTCATTATCTGTGTGTTAGATCTATAAACCAAAGCATGGAAGACTTAGTTATAATTTATTTTTAAATCAAGCTTTGACATTTACAATCTTTTCTGTAACTATAATTAACAGATTTCATAGAAGATGAAAGAGCTTGAGTAAATTTAGCAAATTCTACATCTTTTCCAGCAGATACAATAAATCCTGTCTAAATACTCATCCTTTTATTCCTTGATTTATCAGCTTTAAAGTTACAATGTAAATGTAAAGTAAACAATGGAATTAATGCTAAGCTATTACTTCTTTGTGGTGGGGCTAGAGAAAGAAATATTTGAAATTCATATACTTTTGTATATTACTTGAGTAGTTAATCAATACATCCACATGGTAACAATGGCTATTGTGGGAGACAAGTAGGGTGCCACTGCCCAAAGGGATGCCCTTTCCTCTGGGTTGGATGGAGCTGTTGCCACCTTGAACTGGAGCAACTGTGGTATACCCACAAGAGCTGCAGAAGATCTGAAACAAGGCTTATTGTCATCCCTGTGGGAGAATAGAGTTGACAGCTTCAGCCAGCTTTAGAACAAAAACCCTTACCCCTCCCTGGAAAGACATAGGAGTTTAGCAACCCACTAGGAGGAAACTTTTATTAAATGTAACTACCAGAAATATGCCCAGTCAATGTTCTCATGGCATAGATTTCCATGCATGGCCCATGAATGGGTAGACTCTTCTGTGGTACAGTTGTCCAAGAGACTTCCCAGTAGTATAGCTGGCTTTGAATTGGAAATCTTTCTATTAGTGACACCAAGAAACATTTATTCGCCAAGCAGAATTTGGAATCTTTTTTTTTTTTTGGTGCCCTTTCTTTGGGGCAAACAGACATTTCTCTAAATCTCTCCAGGAAAAGCCATGAGACATGGACCTAGGCAACTTAATCTATTCTTTGTCCCCAAATGGTTAGGGGTGTTCCAAATTCTCCCAATATCTTGTCATCTTAGTAAGAGGCTCAAGTTACAGGAGTAAGAAAAAGACAAAATCCTAGACCCCTCTCTATTCAAACCCAGAATGGCCAAATAATTTAATGTCTTGTTTAAGTCTGAAGTGTTCAGAGAATTTCAATATTCATACCTAAGAAGAACTCAATAAATTCTATTTTAAAAATATATACGAGGTTTTGTGTTTGCATGTTTGCTGTGACCCAGGTATTCTAGGCCTGTTACTCTTTGGAAAGGTAATTAGACTCTCTATGGGCGGGTGAGAATGAAGGGAGTAAGAACAGGCTATAAAGGAAGTGACCAGAGGGAAAGCAACACAGTGCTGTGTAATGTCACAATGAACTACCGCAAACATGGAACGTATGGGATTACCCTTTCTTCAATCATAGAAACCTTTGAAGCTCCTGTCGAGTGTCTCTTTCTCATTTTAGTGATGGATATATAACCATTATATAATATAATCACAGTAGCGGCTAATAAGTGCAAAGCCCTCTGAGAGCCTAACAACATGTATGTTAGAGATGTAGGACAGCAGTCTGGAACCAAACTACAGTGAAAAGCTTAGTCTCTAGCTATAAAAATACTGTTCTTGCCATGAAAAACAAAACACAGCCTGAGAATACTGCCTGCCAGCTACCTCATTATCCAGGAAGGCTTCCTGCTTCAAGAGAATCAAGTCAAGAATACTTTATAAGTGGAGGTCTATTTTTCTCGGATAAGAATTGTAGAGGTGAGCAGGTGTAGAGGTGAGCTTGCCATTGTTGATGCCTAGTTTTTTACTTATGCCTCATTAATAAGTTGCATTTTGCCTACAGGCTCTCAATTTGTGAAAGTAGGTGACTTCCAGGTAGCTTGTTTTCATTTTAGTCACAAGAAATGGGGTAGGCACTGTGGTTCCTCTGCCGAGCAACAGACTTTCTAATGAAAAGGCTAGCATTCATCCTTAGCTTGTTTACTGAAAATGAGGCACAGTCTCCATCTTCTTCATTGTACTTACATTAATCTGAGGAAATGGCTCCATGTCTGGTCTAGACAAGTCACAATTCATTAACTGGAGACAGATCCTAACTCCAGGGTCACAGATGGAGTCCTGTCTACTCAGAGAGGAGTAGATCCTTTAGAAGCAAACGGCTGTAACTATGAAGCATCTGTCCCTTCCATGTAAGACTGATGAGCAAGTACCTTGATATGTAAAAATCTCTGGATATTTTTGCCAGATTTTCCCTAGTCTATTCTGTTTCATTGGTAAGGGTGCACAAATAAATTTCTAATAATAATTTGTCTTGACTTATTTATTAACACAGAATGGCAGTTGAAAAGTATAATCATGTGATTGACAGCTGGCTGAGACTGACACAGTTTCCTGGTGAGCCAAGAGGGTCTGAAGGAGAAAAGCACAGGAAAAGGATTTAGTTGAAACTGTGCAGGTAAATGCAAGAGACCCATCTTTCCTTCTCCATGAATAAAAATGAAGTTCTAATAATCTATCAATACTGATTTATAGACCTTATAGACAATAGGGATAAGTGCCTCTATGTGAGCACTTGAAACTAGCATTACTTTGAGAAGGCATTCAGTATTTTAAAAGGGAGAGAGAGAGAAATGTGGTTATTTGATGTAATTGCCTGGTATATCTACCACTAGATCAATTGTAGTTTGCTGACAGTGAGTCTCTTTCACAATCTAATAGCCACCTGCTATAACTTTATATGTGAAGTCAATGAGCTCCAGTGTTTGAATTGTGAGCTTTCGAAAGACTGCTATATGATGTTTTTCATTACATTAACTTGTATGCAGAGAGATGGAGTTTTTATAATGTAGGTTAAGTGTGGTCTTGCTTTTTGATGGAGTTTCAATGATAGGAGCAGTTTATTGCACCCTCAAGTTACCTTCCTATCAGAGATGGTATAGTAATGAGAACCTTAATACTTATTAACCTCATGAATTTTGCAAACTAATAAAATTGAAAGAAGAAGCATCTACTGTGCATCACCAAGCTGTTATCCAATGGCTCTGTGCCCGGCATGTTAAGAACATTAATGCCTCTACCACTGGAAAATTAAAGAACAATTTTAAGATAAAACTTTCTTTTCTATCAAGTATCACTCTTCTCATTTAACTTGGATGCACATCTTACAACAAGGACTTACATTCTTTAAATAGCAGCACACGTCAATTTTCCCATGACTAACAAATGTCTCATATTAGACAGCATTGTGTCAAATATGGGCCTGAATATATGCTTAACTTTAAACTAAAGATAATACAGAAGAGTGCATGAGTAAAGAGACTTGGAATAAAGAGAAATTCCATATGATGTTATACACTTGCTAATAATTTTTTTATTTTAATTTTGGAAGCAGTGTATCTAGATCCTTCTTTTTGATATTTCCCTAGAAGCTTTATAATTGTGTTGATAATAGTGAGCTAGTACATAATAGGTATGTTAATCAGTTGGTCTTGGTCTAAGATGTCTGTCAGTCAGAGATTTTATTTCAGTCAGCTTCACTTTTCTTTATCAGCAGATAGTGTTCGTTACTTTATTGTAAAACCAGTAAAACTTGATTCAGGGTCTTCTTAACAAGTGCTGACTTGCAACTTGGGAAAGGAGTAGGGGCTCAGATTCAAAGTAGTAAGGCAATGGGGATCTATAGGCAAGAGCAGAGTAGAGGAAGGGTAGAAGGGAAGGAAATCACTGAGATGAGACATGGAGGAAAAAAGGATTCTTGCTAAACCAATATAAACAAGTGTCTCTCTGAAGACAATCCTGGGTGATCAATTACCACCTGAAGAGATGGTAGAAATAACTGGTCTGAATAAACATCTAAGGTCACCAAGTATCAAAAGTACTGGAATTCTGCCTAAGTCGTCAGCAAGTTTGGGTGTTAGAAAAAAAAAGAATGTCATCAAGGTCAAGTCTTAGTACAACAGAGGCCTCAGAGGACCATCAAATTTGTCAAACAGAGTGCACTTTAAAAATAAAAATGAAAACCCAAAAAACTAGTGCTATGCTCCTTCCTGGAGGGTGAGAAGGTGGACAGATGAATCCTGAGTGCATTTTCCACCAGGAAAGCAAGCACCTTGTAATTTAAAATCCCAGTCCCTCAGGCCTTCATTTTGGTCCTCTGTAGACTGAGCAAACCTAACATTTACTTAAGAAAGAAGATCTTAACTAAGAGTCATAGCAGTAAACACAAAAGGATGGAGTGCATGTGGTGTGAAAGGGAGTTGCACCCATCCCTACTTAACCCCAGTGTCCAGGGTGCTTTCCTTAGCTGCCACAGTGCTTGTCCCGTAAGCTCTTTCCAAGTCTTCCCTTCTGATTTACTGTTTAATACAAATACAGGATGTAATTTTTTTTCTAGGGGAAAGAAAACAACTTAAGACTCCTTACCCAAAGAAATGGGGTTCATGAGGCCATAATATGCTGCTTGACCGAGGTAAAAAGTTTTGCACTTGTATGTGTTCCCCCAAGGGCTTAACCCCAAAAAGAACTAGAGCTGTTCTTACTGCCCTGAAGTCCACACATGCCTGTTCACTTGGGGCTTGACTTTCTCCAACATATCCTTTCCTAACAGCCAGTTAGCTTGAGATGGTCAACAGTGCACAAATCTCACAGTGCCAATGGAGAACTCTATGAATGAAAAAAAATCACTGTTCTCACAAGAAGTTGAGAGACCAGGGCTGTCAATCTCCACTCCAAACAGGCTTGCTACACCTGTTTCTTCAGTTTGATATCTATAGAATTAGAGAAGTATGGCCACTAGGGTTTAGACTCACTTAGCAGGAGTTTTAGAGGTTCAGTCCATTATCCTCACAGCAGGGAGCATGGTAGCATACAGGTTAGAGTAGTGGCTGAGAGTCCTACCTCTTCTAGGCAACAAGAAGTCAACTGAGACACTGGGTGCTATCCTAAGCACAGGAAAATTTGGAGCCCACTACCACAGTGACATGCTTCCTCCAACAAGGCCATACCTACCTTAACAACACCCCATCTTCTAATATACCATTCCCTGGGAGCTTATTCAGACTATCACAATGGGTGAGATGTGCACTTTACCCTTTTCTTGTAGCAGGTATTTGCAAACATGCACACTTACAGGATCTATGAAGCTTTCCTGAAAGGCAATCAGAACACTTTGTAAAAACTGGTTTATATAGTCAGCATGTTGAGCTTTAGGTCTTAAATATTCCCCAGATTTTAAAAATCAGTTCAGTATAATTGCCAATAATATCTTAGTAATACTATAATTCGGAGTGGGAAAGGAAAGCTGTAGCTTAGAACCACACCTATAAGGAAACATCTCTGTATGTTCATTTTACTTCAACACTAAAACAGGTGGCCAGGGGGTAAAAATGCAGAAACCTTGAGCAAGATAATGGGATTTCTCTTAATTTGATTTGCTATGAAGAATAGGCTTGTTTAATGCATCCATGTGGAGTTGCTGTTTATATTTTGGTTTCTAATTAGCATAGTCATTCAGAAGCCTCTAGCTGACTTCCCCTCCCATATAAATCTAATTTGGCCTTGAGGAGGGTTATTAGAGCAGAGAGCACAGAGGGAAATGTCTGCCAAACAGCAGGCAGGCTTAATGCTGTTGACGAGGCTGGGGCCAGCAGCTAGCCCAAGTGAGGTGCCCAGGGGCAGCGCCCACACAGCACATCCATGTCAGCCCCTCCACCCCACCTGCATAAGCCCATCCCACCTCTGCCTGGTTGCTTGGACAACACAATTTCATAATAAAAACAGGTGATGCTGAGGGGATATGAAAACTATAAAACAAAGATTTAAAATTGATTTTGAAAGTTTCTAAACTAGGCCATAGAATGGATGGCCTGTACTAAGGTAAATGCTTAGTCTCCCTCCTAAAACTCCTTGTAAAGAGTGACATTTCAATTTTCCCTGGCTTTGGGGAACTTGATTTTTTTTTTTTTTTTTTTTTTTAACGGCTCTACAACTCAGCTTGTGAGAAGCACCTCTAGCAGTGATAATAAAGTGTACGGAGTGGGGATATGGACAACATTGATAAAGAGACCCTAATCCTTATTCTCTGTGAAAAATAGTCTGAGGGCAGATTCTATCCCAAAGGGAAAGGAAGAAGAATGTTAAACATGATTTTCACTGACCTATTTCTCACCAAGCAATCGAGGCTCAAGTACGTTCTGACTAAAACGTCGTTCACAAAGAAGAGCAAAGGACCTAAAATTCTATAAAAGGCATTAAAGTCATCCTTTAAACATACAGTTGCATGATGGCTAAAAAAAGGAGTGATAAAAAGGTTATTCTGGAAGATTCCAGGATCTAACAACATTGATCTGGCAGGTCCTTGACAGGATCTCCATTGTCACTACAGATTAAATTTATCTGGTTTCTCTGTCCTTTAAAAAGTTGGGAGAACAGCTACTAAGCGCTTAGAGAGCTTGTTCATAAAATCCATGGGAACTTTAATGAATGTAACTTCTTGCAAACTTCTTCTTACTATGAGGAGCAGAGTGCTAATGATCCGAATTATCTGCATAAGCCCAAACAACGAGAATTACAACTCTCAAGAGAACACCCTGAGAAGTCTTAAGGATTCAAATTCAGGAACTTCTGCCAACCTGTATATTCTGTATTCAATTTAAAATCTGTGCCTACCGGCAGTTTCCTAAATACTAACACTGTTACAGAGATGTAAGCTTCACATACCCCATAGCCAAGACTCACTAGAGATAGGATGAGGATGATTTTTTAAACCTCACGTGTATACACTATCTTTCTCATATTCATTCACCACCTTGTCTTCCCAGTTTCCCTACCCTATACCTCTAAACATATCTTCTGCGTCACTCCCAAAATCATGTTATTATTATTATTATTACCCATTAAGTCTAGTTAGTACTGTCCATATGCATATGTGGAAGTAATCATTCATTGGGAAACCTACGAATGGCTGCTCTCATCACACACACAAAAAAATTATTCTCTCTGCCTCTGCAGCCATTGATTATGTATAAGTAGACCTTCCCTACTCCATTCTGGGATTTTTTTTTTAATGTTCTTGATCTTGTAGAGGACTTGTATGGGTCACTAGAGCTGCCATGAATTCATGTGTGTGACAGTCATGTCATATCCAGAGGCCAGCCTATCCCAGCATACCTTCCATCCGTCAGCTCACACATTCTTTTGGCCCCTCTTCTGTGTTGTTTTGTGAGTCTTAGGCAAATTGACATAAACATTATATCTATGGTGAAGGCCTTATAGTCTCTTAATATCATCCTTTTTTCTTAGCAGTGATGAGTCTCTGCATTAACCACTACAATCTGCAATAGGAATATTTCTGACCAAAGTCAAGATCAGCTCACTGTGGATATAAACATAAATACTTGGAAAAGGGTTTCATGACATAACAAATTAATACAATAACATCTATAGTCTCTCCCCTAGGATCCATGGCTTCTCTAGCCTTGGGAGTATGTCTATAACATCAGGCTTGAATTACTCTCCTGTGGAGCAGGCCTCATATCCATTCAAGAGATCAGTTGGTTGCCCCCATAAATGGTCTTGTCAGTAGTGACCAGTGGATGTGTCTTGCCCGATAGGTCATGAAAGTAGAGAGGAGAAATACTTGGAACAGAAAGTTCAATCAAGTAGTAAAATGAAAGGGAAATAGAAGAACACAATTAACTGATCTGAAGTATGCATCAAGAAGCTATGTGGACATCTATGATCTTGAAATCGCTGTAAGAAGAAAAGAATAAGGGGCGTAGGAGAACACATGTGGAATGAAAGAATGAGGAAGTGTGAATTTTAGGAGTGAAGGGTTTACATGTGAATAGGGGAGGCTGTTGTAGAAGGTTTCCCAGCCCGTTTGGGCTGGAGGTTTGGACCTTGCCCGCGGCAGCTTTTGTCCCCCAAAGAAACGAATCAGACACTTATATTAATTTCATACTGTTTGGTCCATGTCTCAAGCACATTACTAGGTAGCTCTTTCATCTTAATTCAGCCCATTCCTAGTATTCTATCTGCCACGTGTCCCAGTCTATGGCTCACCTGGATTCCTTACATGTCTCTTCTTCGGGGGTCGGATGGCAAATGGCTAACTCCGCCCTTCTCCTACCTGCCTGTCCTCTGATCCTCCACCCACTTCTACGGTGCTCCACGTAGACCAAAACAGCTCCTTTATTTACAGCATACAGAGAACATTCCACCACAGGAAACATGGGAGGGCACAGGCAGGGGAGAGCACGGGATGGGAGGAGCTAAGTTAACGAAAATAAGAAAGTGTGAAGAAGCCTTGTTAACTCTGACTATTTCATAAGCTAATCAAAGCATTTTAGCAAAGGTATCCTGCATGAATACACAATGCTATTTGTAGAAAATATGTATTATTATACCAAGAGCTCAGTGTCATATACAAGTTGACTTCTTTTGGCATATATTGTTAAGGATGTCCCAGAACCACACCAGACAAGGCAGGCTGTTGCCCTTGTTTTTCTTGCTCATCAAAGCTAGATAAGTCTCTAGTTGCTGAAAACACCACACCACTGGCATATAAAGAAATCTATCTTGAACTGACCAGGAAAACCCCTCTCTCTAATGGCTAACTTTCTGCCCTGGGAAGTGCTATGTAGGTTGCACACCTGTTCCAAAGTCACCTCATCTCAGCTTCTCCAAAAAGCAAAGTTGCTTCCTATGTTGTGCAGTCCTTTCTGCCTATGAAGCTTGTCCCTGCCCAGCCTCATTATGCTCCACTCCATTAAAACAACAAATAGCATCTGAGTGTAGAAGTTGCCTAATAAATTGTTTCTAGGGGTCTTTACTAAACAAAGGTCATAAGTCTCTTGGCGCTTAAAGTAATCAGGTAAATGAAAGCTTGTCAGATGGAGAAGCTTTGAAAACATAAAATAGGGTGAAATGGGCAAAGAGTGAGGAAAAGGGAAGTACTATCCTTTACACTGAGACAACATGAAATGCTGAGAGTGAGCTAATTATGCAGGTCAGTAGAGTCTGACAGAGCCAGCAAAGGTCTGGATTCTTGGCGGATCTGCAGCACAACAGACTGTAAGCTAGAGAGGGGTGGAGGAAGACACAGGCAAGAAATGAGGGTGGAAAGTGGCTTGCTGGCCATTATGTGGGCTATGCATGGCCTTGGAGAATGGACCATCCCATCATTTGAATGTTTTGGGAATCAACATACTTTAAAGAGTGACTCTTGATATGATCAAAACTAACTACAAGAACAAGGTAGAAGCAAGAGACCAGTAAGCATGTCACTGAAGTTGGCCCAGACTGGTGGTTCAATTGTAACCACCTGAAGCATATCAGCTATGCAGGTCAAGAAGCAGCCAGGCTCAGGACCCGTCTGAAGGTGGAGTTTGAAGGAATTGCCGGTGGACTAGATGACTGGTGGCAGCTCCCTCCACTTTTCAGAAGAATCTCATGTAAATCCCTTGACTTTTCTGATTGTCTTTCTTACCCAGCCATCTCTTAATGGTGAATTCTCCAGCTAAACCACATAGAGAGAGCAAACCAGTTTCTGTCCTGTATTCTCTCTGTCCTGAGCACAGAGGCATGTGCTTTAGGTACTTGGCTTCACAATGCTAATGTCTATCTGGCCAGACCCATCTATACTTATTCTATTGTACTTGTCCTCAAGCACAAGTGGGTGTTTTTAAACTCTGACAAGATTAAAATAATTATTGAATAACTACTTGAATTGTGCCCAGTAGAGTGCTTGATTTTTATGTAATATGGAATAACCATGTCTTTCAAAAACTGAGCCAATAAGTGTATACTACACGCTAATCCTCATTTTAATAACACATTGAAATTAACTACATAGGCACTGCATAGTGTGTGTGATGCAATTAGGATTAAGGAATCTTCCTTCCCTCCTATGAAATCATCCAAATTAATGATGCCTGTGACAATCTTATTCCCAGAAGAACAGAAATACACATTTATGGCAACATATAATCTTGGAGGACATAACTTCACTTGGAGTGAAGCTGGAGGTACCTTTTTGTTGTTTTTTTTTTAATATTTTAGTGGATATGACACACTCACTTAGGTAGTACATAATTATCATCCAATTCAGGTGTTGGGGCTCTCTAAGTGAACACAGCCAGAAGAATAAATAATAGTAAAAGGGGATTTATTAGCTTAGATTATACAGTACAGTCTGAGAAGTCCAAAGATGGCTGTCTTCACACTGGAGAGCCTTGGTGCCTCAGCAGTTCTGTTAGTGCTAAAAGATTTCTAGAGAGTTCTAGTCTTCAGTCCAGGTTCGAAGACTGAAGAAACTGGTTCCAATACCACAAAATTGGTAGAAATGGCGGCAGCTGCAGCTGCAACAGCAGCAGCAAGTAGATGAAATTGCCAGTGAGATTCAAACGCAAATGGGCAAAAAGCAAATGCTTTTCACTTGGACCTTCTTCTAACTAGGCTGCTGCCAGAAGGTGTCACCAGGGTGGTTTTTGCTATTTCAATTACCCTATTCATGAGAATCTCTCACAGTTATACCCAAAGGCTTGTCTCATAGTTAACTTGAGATCCAGTAAAGTTGGCAACCAAGACTGGCGATCAACGCATAATGATCAGATCAAGATATCAGTATTTCTATGCCTTCAATCGTTTTTGTGTGCTAGAAAGTATCAAATGCTTCTCCTATGTCTACAATGACATGTGTAATTAATTGTAGCTACTGCTACTCTGCTGTGCAGTGGAACATC
Organism: Sigmodon hispidus; assembly: GCA_004025045.1. Lineage (NCBI taxonomy): Eukaryota > Metazoa > Chordata > Mammalia > Rodentia > Cricetidae > Sigmodon > Sigmodon hispidus. The sequence goes on from PVIH01002562.1 coordinate 97,297, forward strand.
ACAGCTACATTAGCTCTATGGACTGTACTTTGCTGCCCCACCCTTCAGGTCCTTTTACCCTATCTAACCATAACTAGCCTTTATTTTACCGTTCATTCCACACAAGCAACAATTTTAGTTTCTAGAAATGAGCATTGCCTCTAAAAATTATCACCTTCAAAATATTGATTGCATATTTCAAGCTTCTAAACACTTGGTTATAAAACTCCCTGTGGGTTTTCCTGAAATATTGTAAGCTGTTGACTTAGGGATTAAAAATAATAAGAGATGAAAACAATTTCACAACCTCAATAAAATGTGAATCTTCTATCTTCATTTCTAAGCCATAAATTAAAATAAACTTTGAACATGTTTATATGTATGTGTAAACAAATATCATAAACTGTACATATCTCTGCAAAGTTACTAAATTACACAGAATTCTATAGAATGGATATCATGTGCTCTATTTCAAGATTGATCTATTGATGGACATTTGGGCTGATTACATTTTTTGTCATATCTATAGTGATTCACTCACCTATGTATTTATATATATGTAAATGTATCCATATATGCATATTTTTATTTTTATGGAGATTTGGCCACAAGTCCACTTGAGCATACTAAGATCCATCACACCAGCATAGTATTCACATACAACCTAAGCACATCACCCCATAGGTTTTAAATCATCTCTAGGTAATTTATATAACTTATATGTAGCTCTATGAAACTGCTATGTAAGGAGTCATTTTACTTTCTCATTTAAGAAATAATAAGAAAGACAAAAAAAAGAATCCAGTAAAGTGTTTTTGATTCCTGGTTTGTTGAACAATCAGGTAAAAAAGCAGATGCAGAGAGCAGTTAAAAGACAGGGTGGCAACTGTACAGTCATTTTTGTAGGATTGCTTCCTAGAGGTAGAACAGATGGTGAAAAAAAAGATTTTTTTGTTTTTGTGAATGATTATCAAAATTAATAATGGATTTTACTTAAAGTGTCTATTGCCACTTATCTCTGTAGTTTTATGGTAAATTGTGCAGATAAAATGTGATAGTTTATTCAATGAAGGGTAGCTTTAAATCTTTATGCTCAGAAATTATTTAAATAAAGTGAAAAGGATCTTTTCATCTGGTTCTTGAAACTATCAGGGTCTCAGCCTTATCCTTGAAGCAGACCTTTAGTTGCTAATGATGCTGATGGTTCTTACAATCTGTAATTACCAAAGAGACATGAATCCTAGCTAAAACTGTTTACACTGGATGCAGCCCACTAGATAAAATATATTTACTTCACCCAGAGGACCTGCAGTTACCCAGATGTGGAGATGTTTGTTCATCTCCCACATACAAAGTGAGCTGAAATGCCCCTAACAGAAGGTAGACATAATATGGGTCACCTTGACATAAAACCTGCAGATTCTGCATCGTGCAATGTTTTATGTCATTCTAGTCATGGGCTTAAGACTTATATACCTACCCACTCAATTATTTGACTACCTATTAGCCCACAGTAGACCTGGGTATACAATTTTAGTAGTACACACTGACATTAATTAATTAAGGGGTTCATGTCACATGTCAATCACTCATGAATCTCTTTCTCTCAACCTGAAGCTTTCTGGCTCTGCTAGGCTAGTTAGCCGGGTCTCCAAGGAAGTGTTTTCCCACTCCCCAGCACTGGGATTACAGACAAATTGGGTACAAGGAATCCCAAATCAGAGGCTTGCCTTCTGCCTTGCCAATCGAGCCATCTCCTCAGCCTATTTTCGTGGTTTTAATGACCATTTATTTGTTCCTTTTATCTTCTAGTTCTGGAACTTCTTGGTTTTGATGTATTTAATTCACTTTTTCCATTAATTTATTTTGTGTTAATCTCTACCTCCACAAACCCAAATGAAGACACATATTCTAGGGTTGAATAATTATTTTTGCATTTTTTCTATCAAGGAATGAAGTTTCAAGTACTTTACTTTTCCACACTACTTTTAAAAATGTCCTTAAAATACATTTTCATTTTGGTTAATTTCTGAATAAATTTAAGAAAAAAAATTAAACAAACCACAAACCTAAACTGCTTTAAAAGTCACCTATTTCCAAGAAATTCTTTTACACTCTTTTAACTACTAATGCATTGCAATGTATTTAGACTATAACATTGTAATTTCTATATTTTAAAGTTTTTATGCAATCAAGTTTTATACTGAGAAATGCTTGTTAATTACTCTAATTATTTCTAACTTTATTTGTGTTTACTTGTATATAATTTTCCAAAAGAAAGTATGCTAAAATTACACTGTGGCTGATTTTGAATACTTTTCACAAAGGTCTTGGCTTTTATTGGTAAAAAAAAAAAATCTATTTCCAATATTAGCTTTCGTTCTTGGAGTTCTGTGAGGCAGAATGCATGTGGCAGTATTCATAACAAAAAGATATCTTCTTGTCATTTCTCTGATGTGGTATTTTGTGTGTGTATTACTATATTCTTTTGCTTCAGTATTTTTCTTTGTCATTTAATTGAAAGGGCCTCATTGCCTTGTTTCTTTATGTTTAAATCTGCTCTCTCAGGAATTCTTTCATCACAATTATGTTAAATTTTATAATCCTATTATCCACAAGTATTTAGGCATTAAGTCTGATTTTTTTTTTAACTATTCTTCTGGAGTCTGAGAAATAATGATATTCATGCACATCCTTCAGATTTGAGAAGCATGGAATAAACCAGTCCTGTATCTAAAATGATCTATGCTACCTTCATACTTAAGTAATTTTGATATACAGTTATATGCTCAATCATTTTCCTTTCAACATTTTTCTAAGGACTGTTTTTGAGTATTTGTGATTGCCTCCAAGGAAATAATCAATCAATATTTTAGTTTGCACCTCTATCAAGCAGAATTTAACCGTATAATATGTGATATATTATTGAAAGCACAGGGCCATGGCTATGAAATGGGGGAGGTGGCAAAGTAAAGAGAAACAAGTCAAGATCCAATACCATAGGTATCTGTGCCACCACCATTAAGAAGAAACAGGTGCTTTGGCAAGGTTGGCATAAACTCAGGAAGGTTTGCACAGGAACATGCATATTTGATCAGTGATTGCATGGGTTCCCTGTGGAGTAAATAGATCCTGTTCTGAACTAGCCCCCTTGCACTAATGAAAGCTCTATCACCTCTTTGTAGCTACTGAGAGAGTCAATTCTTAAGTCCCTTGTATAACATTACCAGTCCCAGAAGTTTGAAGTTGACAAAAAGAGAGAGTGCGTAGCATTTGTGTTCTCTTACCGAAGCCTCTCCAGATTGAACTTGTATTTTAAAAGAGCTCCTAAATCACATGTCTCAGGAGAAATTCAGTTTCAGATTTCACTGTCCAGAACTCAGAGGTTTAGTATTTTATATCTCAATATTAGCCCCTTTTAATGTTTACATATATTATTTAATATAATCAGTTTATAAGAACCCAAACCCACATGGGTATTTATAGTGCTTCCAAATTAAATTTTCTCTACCTTTAACTTGTAGTCATGAGTCCTGGTTTTAACATTACTGACAGGTTATCTATTGAATTATATAAGACTTTAAATTTCTATATGTGCTTTCTTTGAGGAGTACATAGGATGTTTGCCAGGGCCATTAGTTTATGTCTCTAAAAAGCAAACAAAAATTTATGTACACACACAATTTATCAAGAAAATATTCCCAGGAGAAATGAGTAAAGAAATGGAATAAACAAATCAAGATGAAAAAGAAGCCATTTGAGGAAACATTGAGGGCTGCAAGAAAATGAAAGCCTGTGTCTCCTGCTTCACACTGGTCAAACCTTGAGGGGTGACTTAGATTCTACTCACTAAGCAAAACACTGCACAGAAGCCAGAGAGTAAATTTCCTAGGTGTTTCTAGCTTTCTGTGTCTGCATTTGAGCATTAAAAATGACAGTTTTGTGAACAAGAGCTGCAGGCACAGGCTTTGTGTAGCATCTCATAACCTCTAAGAGAGGCTCACAGAAACAGCAAAATGAATCCAAGGGGACCTGGATAGAATGCTGCTGGTTCCCACTATAAACATCTTCTTTGCTGTCTGTAGGAACAAGATGCTTCCTGTGTAAAGAATATTTAACTACTGGGAGAAATAACTGGATTCATAACTTGGACAGGAATTGATAATTATTCTGAAGCTTAATAATGGAACTGAAACCTCCTCTCTCTCTCTCTCTCTCTCTCTCTCTCTCTCTCTCTCTCTCTCTCTCTCTCTCTCTTTGTTAGACAATAGGGATTCTTATTACTATCAGCTCTGCTTGTGTATAGCTAATGCATTTTAATCAACAGGGCTAATAAACCAATGCATGAGTACATTTAACAAACAGTAATTAGCTGGTTTTAACTGATATTTAACAGATAGATCAATTGATCAATAGATAGACAAACATATGGATACATGTATATATGGTAGATTATAGATAGATAACTGATGACCAATAGATTAAATATATGAAAGATGACAGAGATAGATAGATAGATAGATAGATAGATAGATAGATAGATAGATAGATTGATAGATGATAGAATGCATTCAACCACTCCTTCTCTTCACAGATCTTTTTCCCATGTTTCTGTCAATACTGTTTGTTTTCTGGCCCAGTGAGCCTGCCCAGGGTCATCTGAATTACCATGGGTTTTAAACTTTCCAGTTTAGCTGGGTGGACTCATCAGTAAAAGAGCCTAAGAGAATGACTTTACCTCCCCCAGAATGTATCAGTAGCAGACTGTTCATCGTAGAGTGTTGGGCTCTGTGCACCTCTCCCTATTCACAACTGATGAAAGGCCCAATGCAGGGAAATGCAGTTACAATGCGGTCATGATTACAGTGGATGTGTCAGGCCCAGCAAATGTCACTTAGTAAATCTTCTTATCTTCCAGCTGTTATTATCTTTCCACCTCCTCTTCGGTGCTGTTATCTGAGCCTTACAGACAGTGGTAGAAACATTCTGTTTAGAGATGAGCACTCAAGGACCCTTATTCTTAGCACCTCAGAGCCAAAAGTCTGTAATCTCAACCATTAATTGCAATAGAAAACTCCTCTTATGACTCCTAGGAATAGTATTCATTAGTAAGAATACACATCATTGTTTAAAGGGTAATCTGATGCCTGCTTCATTCAGCTAACCAAACAGTAGACAGTTTGTAGGGCATATAACCTACCCAGCTTTGGGCTTTTAAATATAGCCACAGGGCCAAACATGGATTCTGTCCTATAAAACAGGCCTCACACTCAAGCAAAAGGCAGTTAATTGTATCCAGAAAAGCTCTGTCACCCTTCCAGCAGGGAGCCCATCTTACCTAGCAGGTTGGTATTATAGTTCATAGGGTACACAGTTGGTAAAAACCATTGATGTCTTTCTCCCCAAGCATCTGAATAGCACTTTTCAATATTTTGAAATACAGCTGGCAAAAAGGGAGCTTTCAGTCTAGTTCCATCTTGATTTCTCTATTCCTAACAATCATAGTGTATGGTTTCTTCTTCAGCAGTAGTGTCTCTTCTGGAGAGCAATCAAGAGGAGTGACAAGAGCTTGTACTGTTTGGGAGATTTCAAGGTTGTAGTTAAAAGTTTCTGTCCCATCAGCCTGAGTTCCAGATCTGCAGTACCACAGCTGTTAGCCACAAATAATCACACAAAGGCTTACATTATTTACAAACTGTTCAGCCTATGGCTCAGGCTTATTACTTGCTAGCTTTTTCATCTTAACTCAAACCATTTCTATTAATCTGTATATTTTCATGAGGCTCATAGCTTACCTGTTTGTTTGTTTGTTTGTTTTTTTCATCTTGCTTCCTTGGACAGCATCTCACAGCATTTTTGTATGACTCTGCCCTCCTTCCCCTCTATCTAACTTGGAATTCCAGCCTGCTTTTAGATGCATTGCCATAGGCCAAATCAGTCCTTTTATTAACCAATGGTATTCATAGCATACAGAAAGACATCCCACATTACAGGATTACAGGGTCTAACTAACAATTCATAAGGAGACATCACATGCTTGGTTAATTTGTTTTATTGGTATTATTTGGTATTATTTAACATATATATATATATATGTCTATATATGTCAGATTTCTTTTCTCATTCTGTGGAATAACTCTTCTCTTAATTGGCTACTTCAGAATGTGTATTAAAGTATGAAGTAAGGCATACCACTATCCCACAAATGGAAGGGTGCATATAGCCTTACATCTCAGTAGCAAAGTCTACCCCCTGATCTCAATGGAAATGCTCTTCTATCTTCTACATATTTCCTTCTCTTGGCCTTTCCTCTATCCATTCCCTTCCAGGATTGCATTAAAAATCACTTTTACATATGATTAAACAGATAAATATATGACAGGTATAGCAAATGTAAAGGGGAAGATAAAACTGTCTTTGTTTATATCTAATATGATTAAGTATATAGAAAATCTTATAAAATTCATTATGGCAAATGTGTAAGATGTTGAGCAAAAAAGATAAAGTCAACTTCTATCTAATACTAGTAATGAATAATCAGAAATTAAAATACAAATTTAATAGCATTAACATTAGCACACCTCAGAAATTCATAGGTATAAATACATATGAGTCAAACAATAGAACCAAGATACTAAAAGAATAAAAGATACTAAAAGAATAAAATAAATTAAAAAATATTCTGTGTTAATGGTCTTTGAAACTCAGTACTTCTATAATGCCCCAGTTCTTTCAAACTAATTCTACAAATTTGATACATTCTCAATCAAAATACCAGCCATTCTTATGTGATTGACAACTGACTTTAAAGTTAATATATAAGCTATATGACCCAAAATAAATGAAATGATACTAAAGAATAACAAGTTGTAAGGTCTATACTATTCAGCTTCTGTCTCAATATAATATAATCTTCAGTAATAGTGACAATATGGCACTTAAGATAGAATGGATAAGCAAATCAATGTACCAGAATTGACAGCATATAATCAATGCATATTTTGATTGATCTTTAATGAAGTCACAAAGGCAACACAATTGAACAAAGAAAGTTTGACAACAAATGGTACAACTAGATATGCAAAACCATCCACCTCACCACATCCCTTGTACTCTTCACAAAACTTTCTTCACAGTTGGATAAAAACATAAATTTAAAATTCAAAGACATAAAACTCCTAGAGGATAACGATGGAGAAGAACTAGATGACCTTAAGTTTAGTAACATCTTTTTCTATACCACACGAAAGGCACAAGCCATGAAAAGAAGAATTAATGAGATGGACTTCATTTAAATTTAAAATTCCTGGTCCATGAAAGACACTTTCAAGAAACTAAAAAAATCAAGCCTCTAAATGTTTTCAGGAAAACATTTCCAATAACATATTGTTATTTATAATATGTAAAGAATTATTAAAATTCAATAATCATCAACCTGATTTCAAAAATGTGTTTTCTCTGATAATACAACAGAAGATAGAAATATGGCAAACAAGCACAAGAAAAGATTTTCTATATTATAAGCTATCAGGAAACACAAATCAGAGCTGCAAGGCACCATCACTACACTTACACCTCTAAATGCTAGTGAAAATGTGGGCCAACAAAATATTCTGTATTATCAATAAGGACAAATAATATGGATGATATGGCCAGTTTGGAAGGCAGTCTGGTGATTGGCTACAAACTTAAAGATAATTTTACCATATGCTCAGCAATCACACTTCTTAACATTTAATCAAGAAAAGCCTTTTCGTGCAAAAATATGCTTGCAGTGATATAAGCAATCTTTATTCCTAATAGACAAAACATGGAAGGAACCAAGGTGCCCTTGGTATATAAATCTTGCACATATAGACACTAGAATGTGATTCAGAGTTATAAGAAATAGACCACGAAGACGTGAAAGCTAAAGCAGACATAAAAGTGAACATCACTGTCTTAGTTTGTTTCCTTGTTGTGAGAAAATCAGTTTAAAGCATAAAAGGTTTATTTTGACTCGCAGTGCAACAGTGCAGTTCACCGTGGTGGCAGAGAAGTCAAGACCTACAGAGCTTGACACTGCTTACATCACACCCACAATCAGGAAGCAGAGAATGATCAGTGGTTGTACTCACTCTACTTTTGTCTTCTAAAGTCTAAACCCAAGCCCAGAATATGGCACTGTTAATTTTTAGTGTGGATATTCCCACTTTTAATCCAACCATCAGAAGTTTTTACAAGCATGCCCAGCAGCTAAATAATCCCTCACAAGTGTCCCTGGAAGACTCTCCCGGAAACCCCAAAGCCTACACGAACCCTTATGATCACTAAGTAGAAGAATCCAGCCCTAATAAAGTAAGTGATGTGACTCCAGCTAGATGGTAGTCTGGAAAAGAATAATGGGAACAGGTAATGAGCAGGCAGAACATAAAGGCATGTTAGTAAGGGTAAGTAACTCTGTATGAAGAACAGTTAATGTGTGAGGGAGGGAGATTATCACAGAAAATGTGTGAGTGTCCAACACCATAAGTGGACACTGAAATAAACTATGGACTTTGAGTGACAATAATGTCTCTGGGTAGGGTCAGTGAGTGTAACAAATATGCCCCCTACGGGGGGGGGGTGTTGGTAACAGGGGAAATTTAAACGACATAGCTAGCAATAGGAGATGGCTCAGGCCTTTCTTCCACTGGGTTTTTCTGTGAGCCTAAAACGTCTCTAAAAATAGTCAGAATAAAGTTACTAGTCACACATTAAAATTAGATTCATACTCTTCATTATATTACCAAGTGCAAAATCTTATTGATTTTATATTTCGTGGATGCCTAAAAATAAGTAATTTCTATTCTGAGCTTCTGAGCTTCAGTATCGCCCTCTAGAACCAATGTGGCTTCCAGCCAAGATAAAGTAAGTTGTAATGATGTAGTGATGTGTTGGTTCCAACTTGTCATCCATGTGCACATGCTTTCTCAAATAATTTGAGTGAACTAAATGTGTAATTTGAAAATGACTGTCTCGGGTCTATTTAGAACTCTACTGTTTTACGAAGTATGGCTTCCTTTTCTTAAAATAACAGGTCTGCCTCACCAATGCGACAAAAGTGAGCATCTAGCAGCTATGTACTTCCCATTGGCATAAGCAGTCTCTTTGGAAACCTTTATCACTTGTAGTGATACATTTTTAGGAGTGTACCTTCTGACCTACAAAACACTGACATTTTGGCAGAGCTCACAGAAAAGTTAAGACTACACACTTAACCTGCTATCTTACACTGCATGGAGCCTACTTAAATTCAACCTGTCTTTAAGAGAACAATGTAACCAACCTTATTATGCCTTGGACTTCCTATGTAATCACCTTTTACAACCTATGCTAATGCATAACTTTAATCATAAGTTATGTATACTCCCTTGACCTAACCAAGAGCAATGTATATGTGTATGTGGGGGTTCTGGTAATCATTTGCTGAATCAGCCAACAGGTTAGAAACAGCCTTATACAGAAAATACATATCATAAATGTTTCAGGCAATATGGATATAGGTAGATAATGTCTGTTTTCTATGTTGTTTGGTATTCTGAGTCAGTTGGAGGTCAGTAAAATTTATTCTCTTGTAAAACTTCTGTAAAGCCAAGGACACTGTCAATAGGACAAAACAACAGCCTACAGAATGGGAAAAGATTTTCACCAACCCTACAAGTGATAGAGGACTGATCTCTAAGATATATAAAGAACTCAAGAATCTAGAGCCCAAAACCTTGAATGACCCAATCAAAAAATGGGGTTCAGATCTAAAAAGGGAATTCTCAGTAGAAGAATTACGAATGGCTGAAAGGCACCTGAAAAGTGCTCATCATCTTTAGCCATCAGAGAAATGCAAATCAAAACAACCACACTACAGACAGACAGAAAGCACAGGAAGAGAAGTGGAAAATTTAAATTTGGGCCCACTTTTTGACTGATTAATATAAGAGAAATTGCTTTGTTTTCATTTCTTAATGTGACAACTGAAAAGTGTTAACTGGCACAGTTACTGCTGTGGTTAGTGTTAATTATCACCTTGACACAGTGTAGAATTACCTGGGAAAAGGGTTTCTGTGGGTGATGTTATTCCCTAGGTAGTGAAGTCTGCATTGTATAAAGTGAAGGAATCAAGCTAAATGCCACTGTGCTTGCATTTATTAATATAACTAGCTGTTTGGGGCTTCTTTTGCCTTAATTTTCTCACTGTACCTTAAATTATGAGGTAAACACTTGAGTTGATTTTGCATTGCTATTTTTATCTCAGCAACACAAAAGAAACTCAAAAGTTACTGACTTACATCTTCATATTTACAGTTCAACATAGTGCCATAATAAACCCAAATATCATTTTTTAAAGATTTTTATTTATTATGTATACAGTTTACAGAAGAGGGTACCAGATGTCACCATAGACGGTTGTGAGCCACCATGTGGTTGCTGGGAATTGAACCCTGGAAGAACAGCCAGTGCTCATAACCTCTGAGCCATCTCTCCAGCCCCCTAAATATCAATTTTAACCCATAGTGACATTAACAAGACCATTAATCATTCAAATTAAGTTACTCTAACAAATGGTCTAAGATTCTTCACACCAAGTCCCATTTGGAAAGAAGTAAGTTCTGCTGCTTACCTTCATGAAAGTCACCTGGAGCAGTGTGTCTGTAAGGCACTATTTAAATTTCTAATTGATTTAGGAGGACATGGCTCACTGTATATGGCATCATCTCTAAAGAAGATGGCCTGGGTTGTATAAGAAAGGTGTCTGAACCAGCCCAAAGAAGCAAGTTAGTAAGCAACATTTATCTATGGTATACTGCAGCCACTTCAGAATGTCTTTGTTTGTATCACTTAAACAATGAAGCATTGGTAAAAATGGGGACATATCAGACTCATGGTTGTTCATAAATGAAGATGGTTAAAAAAGCATTAGGAGGCATAGTTTATGATTCCCAACTTTTTACATGCATCTCTTGTTATAAGGAGAATATTCTTTTTAAGAATAAAATTTTACTGCCTTAATTAAGTCATATTATTGGCACTGATGACAGGATTTTAGAGATATAATTAAGGTTCCTGGTAAGGCAATTTTGAGTTCATCAAAAGGGTAAATTTCTGGGTATGCTTGCCTAATCAACAAGGCCTGTACAAGACCTAGAAATAGGAGAAAGAAGAAACTGAGAAATGCAAAGGGCAGATCTTTCCTTGAAGTCATTAAAAACAATCTCCCAGAGCATAGAGAGGGACACATGGTAGGTGAGAGCTAACGGCCTCTTGGAACTGAAAATCTGAGGTCTGCAAAGAGAAGGGGATTTTGAATAGAACCCCAAGACTCAGAAGGAAAGAGAGAGCTCACCAATACTTTGATTTCAGACACAGCAAACCTATGCCCAAGCCATACAGCTAGCTGCATAACAATAAATTTGTCTCGCTTTATGTATATTAACTTACTATGCAGAAATAGAAGACAAGCAGCATAATTCATGCAGAGCTCACTTATGACTTCAGGGTGATGCTCATCTTCAGTGCTTTTACTTGATTTGTGGTTGTATGTGGTAGAAGGTAAATTTGTTTTTTTTTTTTTTTTTAATAAAGACCCATGTTCTATAGAACCATTGAAGCAACCAGAAATCAATGAGAAAATCTAGTGATCACTAATTGTGACTGCAGTGAGATTGTGGTTCTTGCCAGTTAGAAATTTTTATGTGAAAGAAGAGAATATGATGAATAGTTGCCATCATTTGATATCCATGGGCTCAAGCAAGCATGGATTTTCACTAGTTGGCAGAAAGGCAGACTGCAGATGGACTGAACAGTTGTTTCTTCGGTGGTGTTTGGAAGCTCCTCAAATGCTGAGAAACTTTTCCTGCGGCTGGTCTATTTGTCTAGAAGTGATGGCACAGGATGGGTATTAGTAGGAAGATTTCTTTAAATTAATTAATTCATTTATTTTACATCCTGACCACAGCTTCTGCTCTCTTCTCTCCTTCTAGTGCCCCCACACACACACACACACATACTTCCCCTCTGGCACCTCCCACAATCCATTCTTCTTCCACTTCTATTTAGGAAATGGCAGACCTCTCATGGATATCAGAAAAAACATGGCATATCAAGTTGCAGTAGGACTAAGCACCTCCCTTTGTATTAAGAATGCACAAGGCAACCCAATATGAGGAGTAGGATCCCAAAAGCCAGTAAGAGAGTCAGACACAGACCCTGATCCCACTCCTGTTTCCACCATTAGGAGTTCTACAAGAGGATCAAGCTACACAACTGTCACATATATGTAGAGAGCCTAGCTCAGTCCCATGAAGGCTCCTTGGTTGTTGGTTCAGGTGTTGTGAACTCTCTGAGCCCAGATTAGTTGACTGTTTGGGTTTTCTTGTGATATCCTTGAACCCTCCAGCTCCTATAATCCTTCCTTCCAGTCTTCAGCAGGATTCCCCATGTTCAGTCTAATGTTTGGCTATGAGTCAACTGTTTCCACCAACTGCTGAATTAATTCTCCAAGATGATTATTGGGGTAGACACTAATCTATAAGCATAACATAGTATCTTTAGGCATTATTACATTGACATTTTCTTTCTCCAGTAATGTTCAGTTCTGTCCTAGACCTCTGAGCCATCCAGCCTCTAGATCCTGGCACTCAATGCAGTGTAAGGGATTGGCTTACTCTTGTGGCATGGTCTCAGGCCGAACCAATCATTGGTTGGCTGCTCCCTCAATCTTTTTGTCACCCTTAACCCAGCACATCTCATAGGCAGGATAGACCATATGTCAAAGTTTATATGGCTGGATTGGTATGCTAGTCCCTCACTAGAAGTCTTTCCTAGTCACAGGAGATAACCAGTTCAAGCTAACATATTAGGAATTTTTTTAAAGATCTATTTTATGTGTGTGTGTGTGCACGCATGTGTGCATATATGATCACGATATATGTGTGTGCTGGCTATGCAAGTATCTATAGAAGCCAGGAGAAGGTGTATGCATGGAATCTAGGAGAGAGTGTTAGATTCTCTGAAATTGGAGTTTAAGTGGCTATAAGCTTTCCAATGTGGGTACTCGGAACTGAACTCTGGTGTTCTACAAGAGGATCAAGCATTCTTAACTGCTGAGCCATCTCTCCATCTCTCATAGGAAAACTTTTGGCAAAATGAAAGTAAAATTTGAAAGCAAAGAGCCATCTGCTAGTAAGCCAAGCAGTATACCAATTACTGCTACATATCAAATTTCTGCATAACAACATGAAATAATAAAATTGTATGTTTTTGTAAGGGTCATTAATGCAAGAGAGGCCAGGGGGGTTACCAGGCTAGTTGAGGATCTTCTATAAGTTTGCATTGAGCCAGACCAGGGTTCAGTGAGCTGAAGCCTATAGGAGGAAGAAGGACTTACAGCTAAGCTCACTACCAATGACTTTATTATTGGAAAGAGTCTTCATCTATAGACCATATCTCAACACTGTCACAAAATATCACCTGGCTTTCCCTCGAACAACCCATCCCATAGAACGGACTCTTGGCAGTTACTTGTATTCTATGCCTTCCACCATATTCATCTGATTGTAAAAACAAGTCCTATCATTATGTAGAAGGGTGATAACTATACCAAGATATAATTACTAGAGGACATAAATCATAATTTCCAGGTTGAAAGCTGTATAGTTCAGTAGGAACTTTGCTAAAAGACTTCATTTTGGCTCATATGCCTAATATGACCTAGAATTTTATGAAAAATAGCAACACAATGCAACTATGTCTAAAAATACTTAGTGATGTGATTGCTTTAGGAATATGCTACTTTTGGGGGGGTAAAATAATCATATTTTTACCAGCTATAGATGACGATTTCCTCCCTCTTTAAGAATCAATAACAAAACTGTGAGTTCACTTGGGTCTTCTCAGCTGGTATACAGGCCCAACCTTCTTAACACTTGAATTATTCTTAGCAATTTCTCATGGTAGCTTACTTCTACTCCTGATTACTATTTATGACTTAGTCTTAGAGCTCTAAAAAATAATGTAAGAACTACTTTGTGAGGCACAAGTCTAAGGTCTCACAGAAAAGGAAAGTAAACAGAGCCTGGAAAGGTAAGAATGAATACCATTTCAAATATTGGTCAAGAAAAGTCATGAAAGGTTTCTCCTTTGGAGGATCTGCTGAAAACTCTGAAGAATGTAGATGTGGCAGGCATTAGTAGCTGAAGGAAAGACTGTGCCATCACATACCCTGAGTAAAAATGTGAGAGCCACAGAAATGACATCCAGGATCTGTATTTTTTGTTCCTGCAATGAGCCTCAGAAGAAATTAAATCCACTAAACTACATGCCTTTCACATTCCTGAGGCTCACCTTGCTTTATTGAAACCATTCCTCCGGCCTCTGCCTTTATCACTGGGATAGGATGACCAGTCTGGGTGATCTTAACAGAAGAAACTGGGTCCAAAATCCTTCCTCAGAGTGAGATATACGTCTGGGAGCTGACATAATGCAATAATTATTTATTCTTTCTTAAGTAATTCCCAAAGGCTGGTTCAATGGAGACTGAGAAAGTATAAATTATCCTGGATCATCTAGGGTCTTTATAAGATTAAGTGTGAAAAAATTGTTCAAAGATTCTTTCTACATCTTCCAGGTCTTTCTCTAAGCAACACCTTCCAGGAGAATATTCTTGTCAGAGAGCATTCAAGGACTAGCTGGAAAAAGATGAAAGAATTTTCTAAACAACACAGTGCCAAGATTTATATATGGCTATGTCAAAAATAAGTTTCAGGTGGTTTTGTTTTATCATAAAGCACACAAGCTCACACCTTTAGGTATAGTAGTGTCATACATGTTCCTATTTAACAGTTTAGTTTTCCAAATCAAAATTTTCTAACAGGGAAGATCACAGTTCAATAGAAAAACCTGCCCTAAAACTCTATGTGGACAGTTATTCCCAAAATGAAGACTGATTTGCATTCTGTACTTTGAAATAACTTCCCATAATTGAATCAACGTTGCATATCATGGTTGAAAATAGGAGAACAAAGTCTGAATCTGTAGAGGTCTGTAGTCAGAAGTTTCTGACCCATTCGGGCCCATGGTCCCACAGAATCTCTTTCACCCACGATCCTGAAGCTGTTCATAAAATAATTATTCAGAGGCTTATGCTAATTGCAAAGTATTTGGCCTATGGCTCAGGATCATTATCAACTAGCTCTTTCAAGTTAATTTAACCAATTTTTATCAATCTATGAATTGCCCTATGGCTCATGGCTTTACCTATGTTCTATTATATCTTGCTCTCTGGACAGCAGCCTGCAGCATCTCTTTGATTGCTTCCTCCTCCATTATCTTTGCTTGGATTTTCCACCTGCCTCCAAGCTGCCTTGCCATAGGCCAAAACAGCCTCTTTATTAACAAAAGGCAATAAAAGATCATAGTGTACAGAAGATATCCCACATCAGGGCTTAACTGTAGACAGAACATATTTCAAGATTAAAAAGAGTGCTTTGGCACTGGTTCTCAGCACCAACCTTAGTGTACTATCACTGCAATGTGCCTATTTGCTGTACTTGGAGGAGATACCTGGCTTCCATGATTGTCATAATACTTCATGGAGTGCTTCTTCCCCAGCTATGAGAGGTCTAAAAGGCTGACAACCTCCTAGTATTGACTTTTTCACATGATTGTTGTGGGATATCAATATCAAGTTCTTCTAATGACGAACCCAACCAATAATGAAATAAGATTGTGGTAATATGTATTTTTATATTTAAGAAAAAATATTTCTGAAGCTTTGAAGCTTGCTGTGAGGTTGAGATGTATCCTGCTCTGACACTGTCCTCTGACAGCCCTGATTCACTTTTCCTTCTACTACTACATGAACATGAGATGCATTTTCATTTTCTAGCGTCCCTATCAATCTCTTTCCATAAAACTTTGAAGTTTGCATTGTAGAAGTCTTTCATCTCCTTGGTTAGGATTATTCATTGTCTTTGATAATATTGTTAAGTGATCATGATATCTTAATGTGTTTGTTGATAGTATATCAGAATCTTTTATAATTTGGTTTTATACTCCACCACTTTGCTGAAAATTATTTTAATGCTGTATCATTACATAGTACAGAACTGGCTTTATAGAACAAGTTTCAGGATGATCCTTCTGTTTATAATTATCTTTAAGTTCAAGAAGTATTGGTTGTAGTTCTTTTAAAGTCTGGTAGAATTCTGTGTGCATCTATCTGGGCCTGAACCTTTTATAGTTAGAAGATTTTTTTATTACTATTTCAATCTCATTTGTTATTGGACTGTTTAGGTTGTTGGTCTCTTATGGGTTTAACTTCGATAGTCTGAATAAATCAAAAGGTACAACAATCGCTTTTTTCAGATTTTCTTATTTATTGGAGTTCAAGATTTTGAACATCCTTTATTTTACTTCCTTGGTGTCTATTGTAATGCTCCCCTGATCATTTCTAATTCTGCTAATTTGAGTCATCCTTTTCTTCCTTCTTTCTTCACTTTCTTCCTTCCTCCTTTTATTCCTTCCTTTGTTTTATTTTTGTGTGTGTTGTTTTGTTTTTCAAAGCAGGATTTTTTTGTATATCACTGGCTGTTCTGAAACTTACTCTGCATACTAGGCAAGCCTTGAATTCACTGAGATCCTCATGCCTGGATATCCCATGCTTTCTTTTGGTTACTGGGGCTAATGGTCTGTCAATTTTACTCACCTTTTCAAAAAAACAGCTCCTAGGTTTATTAATTCTTTGAATTATTTCTATTTCATTAATCTCTACTTGATTCTTATTATTTCTTGAATCTACTGAGTGTGGATTTGATTTATTATAGTTTTCCAGATTCTTAAATCATTTACTTTTATTATTACTGATTTTTTAATGTAGGTACTTAAGGCTATAAACTTCACTCTTTTAAGACTGCTTTTAACATTCCCCAGAGATTGTGTTTTCATTTTATTTAATATTATGAATATTTTTATTTCTTTGTATCTTATTTCACCACATCATCATTCATTAATGAGTCATTAATCTCATATGAATTTATGCACTTCCTAAAGTTTGGATTGCTGTTAATTTTAAGATTTATTGAATAATTATCAGATAAAATACACATGATTATTTTAAGTTTTCAGTATTTTCAGGGTGCATTTTGTGTCCCAGCATGTAGTCTATTTTAGAAAAGCTTCCATGTGCTGTTGAATAAAATGAATATACTTCAGAGTCCAGGTACAATATTCTATAGACATTGTTAAGTACTTTTTATGTATGATGCAATTTAATTCTGAAGATTCTCTGTTCATTTTTTTGTCCTGTTAGCATATTTGTTGAAAAATTTTGGCTACTAAAATTATCTGTTAATATTATTTTTGTGTTATACCTTATTTTTAATTTCATTAATATGCTTTTTATGAAATTGAGTGTACCAGAATTTCTGTACATGTATGTATAGAATTGCAGTATTTTTCTGATTAGATGATTACTTGAATTAAGAAAAAGTGCTTTTCTTTGTCTCTTCTGATTAGTTCTTGTCCTTTTTTTTTTTTTACACTAAAAGCATATTCACTTTATACATATCACAGTTTTACACAATCACCATTACAAAAGGTAAGCATGCTGCAATTGGCAAAGGTGCCTTAATTACATGGTCCAAAGAAAAGTGGTAAACTAATTATGGTTTTATTTCACAGATCAAAAATTTTCTCCTTGACCTTCTAAAATTGAAAGCTCTACTACTCCAATGTGTAAATTCTTACATTAAAAAGCAACCCTTTTATAAAATATGGTAGATTCTCACTTTCTTTTTTATGTTATAATTTCTCAAATTTTTTTTATACAAGGAGTTTATTTGTGTGTGTGTGTGTTTTAAATTACTTTATTCACCCACCATCTTTCAATGAAATAAGAATGTCCACTATAGTCCACTAATGAGTGAGTACATCCCCTGCTTATCTTTCTGGGTTTGTGATATCTTGCTCAGAAGGATATTCTCCAAATCCATCCATTTGCCTGCAAATCTTAGAATATCATTTTTTTATTATGCTGAGTAGTATTCCATTGTGTAGATGTACCACAGTTTGTTAGTCCATTCTTTAGTTGGGGGGCATCTAGATTGTTTCCAAGTTCTTGCTATTATGAATAATGCTACTATGAATATAGTTGAGCTAATGCCTTTGGGGTACGAATGTGCATCCTTTGGGTATGTGCCCAATAGTGATATTGCTGGATCCTTGGGGAGATTGATTCCCAGTTTTCTGAGGAACCACCATACTGCATTTCAGATTGGCTATACAAGTTTACATTCCCCAAAATGGAAAAATGTTTCCCTTGCTCCACATACTCTACAGCATAGGCTGTCATCTGTGTTGTTGATCTTAACCATTCTGACAGGTGTAAGGTGGTATCTCAAAGTTGTTTTGATTTGCATTTCTTTGATGGCTAAATATGTTGAGCAATTTTTAAGTATCTTTCAGCCATTTGTTATTCTTCTGTAGAGAATTCCCTTTTTAGCTCTGAACCCCATTTTTAATTCAGTTATTTAGGTTTGAGGGCTCTAGGTTTTTGAGTTCTCTATATATTTTACAGATCAGTCCTCTGTCAGATATAGGGTTGGTGAAGATCTTTTCCCATTCTGTAGGCTGTCATTTTTGTCTAGAGTATTTTTTTTTTCATTCTTTTAAGGTGGTGCTTATCTCTAAAGCTAAGAAAAGTTTGTTTTAGACAACAGATAAATGAATAGAAAAACTTTGTTTCTTAATCCATTTAGCCACTGTCTTTTAGTGAAGAGCTGAAGTCATTATTATTTAGATTTATTATTGAAAGATATGTAGATTGGAGACTGTAGAAAGACAGTTGATTGCTAAGGCTGCTAAGTTGGACAAACAGGTATATTTTAAAGATATCTTGACTTTGAAATATGTTTATAAAAATATGTTGCTTGGGAAAAGAGTTTTTGTTTTTGTCTCCACAGAAGATCGAAACCTGTCGATTGTTTTTAGGCAAATGTGGTTTCATTTGCCAAGGCCACCTGAAAATTCTGTGATGGGAAAATCAGCTTCCAAGATGCCAGTTGAGATGACCCAGCCTCAAGACCCCATGAGATCACCAACGTCCCTTATGTTGGTTTTGCGCATGAGAAGAAATACACACTACCAAGCCCACAATAATTTATTTAATTTATTTAAGAGAATTCAATAAATTCTCTTAAAATTTATTTAAGAGAATTCCCAGGTGGGTACAGAAACAGAGAAGCAGGACAGAAGGAGATAAGAAGAGAGAGACTGAAATGTGAGCTGTCTCTTTTAAGAGAAGGGGTGTGTACAGGTCTAAGTAGTCATATTTAGGGCATGCCTCCATATGCTTTATGCGTTCAGGGGCGTGCCTCTGTACTAGGTGCATTCCATCTGAGCTGCCTTGGAGCTACATGGAGTGCCAGGAATCCTTATACTTTAGTCAACAGGAAGTAGTAAAAGAAAGAAAGCTATGTCCAATTTCCCAAAAATATTGCTTATTAATGTTTGTTTTCATTATAAATGGTCAATGGTCATAGTCAATCTCTTTAAAAAAAAAGGGAGGTGATATGATATAGGAATGATTAGAAAAGATAGATGGATTTTGGCTTATTGATACAAACTTAAGGTCAATTTTGTTATGCTGTATTTTCCTACTCTTGACAGGTGTCATCTCTGTCATTTTCTAGACTTTGGAAGTTGCTTGCATTTCCTGTTTATTTGGATAATATTATATCTTTCTGTGATCTTTGATGTAGTTAAACATTTAAAACTATAGGTATAGTTTTTCTTAGTTATTTTAAAAGGTATATTAGATATGAAACTTTAGACTCACAAGGATAAGGTAGATAATGGAATATTTTCTTTAAGTTTGTTAATTACAAATAGACTACATATTAAAACTGTAATTTTTGCTTCACAAGCTGTTCTGTTGTATGTAATTTTGCTATATGGAAATTGAAACTTTCCTTTTTGATTAGACAGAAAAGAGGAAATATGGTGGAAATGTTCTCTGTATGCTGTAAATAAAGTAACTGGTTTGGCCTATGTGGAGCATCATAGAAGTGGGTGGAAGATCAGAGGAGAGACAGGTAGAAGGAGGGCAGAGGTAGTCAGTCTCCATCCGATGAAGAAGAGCCATGTAAGTAATCCAGGTGAGCCATGGGCCGGGCAATGTGGCAGGTAGATTATTAGAAATGGGTTGAATTAAGATGAAAGAGGTAGCTAGTAATGTGCTTGAGATATAAACCAAACAGTATGAAATTAATATAAGCATCTGATTCATTTCTTTGGGGGAAAAGTCTCTGCGGGCAAGGTCCAAACTTCAGGCCTAAACAGGCCTGGAAATATTCTATAACACATTTAACTGGGATGGCTCCCTTAAAGTTCAGACTTTCAATTCATTATTATCATTATGGGATGTGGAGTAGCTACATCTTGTGAACAATAGGAAGTGATTTATTCCACTGGATGACATCTTGGGCATATATGAAGCCTCAAAGTCTATTCTCACAGGGACACACTCTAACAAAGCCACACCTCCCATTAGTGACACTCCATTTGGAACATATTTTCTTTCAAACCAGCAAAATTGTTATTTTAAAAATTGTATTTGGGGGCTCATCTAGGTAGCTCTCATTAAAGAATAGTTCTATAGAACTCAAGGGTTTAATGGGAGAGATTCTGTTTGGGCCATTTATGTTGTTTTTGTTTTTGTGATTTTTTTTTTTTACCTAGGTATATGGACATCTTTCTTTAGTTGTGTATATAATATGATAACTTGGCCATCCTTAGATTAGGCCAGTGCAAGAGATGTGCAAACTGCATAATACCTGGTATAGATAATGGATGAGCTGTTTAACTGGACCAAGGAAAGACAGTTCCAAAATTATTAGTCTATAACTAGGCCAGGCAAAGGGGATTACGACTGAAGAGGAATTAGAGCCACAAGTCTGCAGCTAAGCTGGTGGGTTTTCAGACAATAAAAGTTTAGGAAAGAAAAGAAAGGAAATCCATGAGTTACTCAGGAAAGACAGCTCATACACAGATCTATTCATGGACTGTGGGGTTGAAAATAACTTGTGCAAACCTATATTGTTGCTAGCCTGATTTGTTTCATGCACTGTCTCTGCAATCTTCGCATTGCTCTGAGATTTGGAATGTCTCTATACTCTTCATTCCACACTGCTAGCATCTGCTCTGGATCCTCTCCACAAGTTAATATAATCTTTATAAACTTAATTTACTTTTATCCTGTTTGGCAAAACAACTTCTCTGGTTGCTATAATTAAAGAATGATAGCTCTGTAAAATATTTGGGGGTTAATTTATGGCATGGAAGCAGATGAGCTATTATTCCCAATCCACAGCACAAAGTAGTGAGCTATATTTGAAATGCCTAATAGCAAATGCAAAAATGTATTTAATTTTGAAAGTTAACTATGTGTCATTTAGCTGTCCTGTTTACTAAAACGTTAGGATCCTCAGTCTTGCATTAGGTTATTTGTTGATTTTTTTTTTTTAGTTTTGAATAAAATATAATGAGGCAACTTTAGCTATATTTTATCTAGAGGTCCAAATTTGTATTGAATATTTGTGCAGCAAGTGAGAACTATTGATTTTCACTTCCTCGACTTTTCTATGAGACCACAGACAGGAAAAATTTATCTTTACTTGAATAAAATAGTACTTTACCAACTGAAAATAGAACACATTAATTTGTGGATGGGCAATGTATGAGAGGATCTACTATGCTTAGTCATAGAATTCAGACCTTTGACTTATGTGACTGCAACTGTTAAGTGAAAACTCTAAAACTATCTTATGTCTTGTTAAAATCAAAATACAAAAGCATTGACTGGAATTTTTTAATTCTATAGAATATAACAATACTAATCAAATATGATAATAAAAAATACCAATCTTCAGCCAAAAGTTAAATGATAAAATAAAGAGCATTGATGACATAAGAAGGGACACCGGGTTAGAAATATTTATGCTAAAACTGGTGTTTGAATATGTGCTAAGAATATACAAAATCCAAATGCTAGAAAAAATAGAAGGAATTCTGTATGGAACAATTATACTAGTAGTTAAAAACACCCACTAATTTCAAATATGTTTATGTCCTAACCAAAAAAATATTATGGTAAAAAGATAACATATAGCATGAAAATATTCTGTTAATATTCTCAAGACATTAACTGTATGGATAAGAATTTGAGCCCTTGCTCATGGAAAATCTTCTCTCCAGGCTTTTAAAGCCAAAGTGGTGAGAATCACAATTTAGAGTAACTAATTATAGTAATGATAGAAACATTCTATATGATAACTGAGAAGAACAATGAGTAAGTAAATGTTTAGAACAAGAATATGTAGGTCCTGCTGGTTTCTGGAAGTCCCTGATAGTTTATCTCAATGAACCAATGAAAAGTCTATTTCAGACAAAATCCACCCAATTTTCCTACAATCCCTACATTGCAGAAAATGATTTTTTAACACATTTTATATAACTATGTAAAAACAGTAACACTACAAGTATATCAAATTATAAAATGGAACTGGTAAAACCAAATCACAAAGTTAGTAGCCTCACTTTTTATTTCATTTTCTCTTCTGTAACATGTCTAAATATAAAACTACTCCCAGAATCCTTTGGTGAAAACAGAATTAAGTCACTTCTGTGACTATACAACTATAGTAGACACTAAATCTAAAACACTCACAATTGGGAAGGAGGTTATGCAAAACCATTTTCCTTTCATCTGAATCTGACACGAGAGTGTGAGCAGGGCTGCATGTAGTCTACACAGTAAATTTAAATGTAACCATAACTAGATAAAGGTCTCTTTAGACTTTTCTCTCTCTAACTATTGGAAATATCATTATAACCCCAGTGAGGTAATCTTCGTTAAAATAAAATTACTTTCTACAACACTTAGAAAATTACTTTAGAAAAAAATACTTGTAACCTTCACTAAAAGGCATGAACCTGTGGTTCCCAAAGAATAGGAACAAAAAGTCATTAGAAATATAATAGGTAACATGAGAAAAAACTTAAAGTACAATAGAATAATTTAAATCTGCATCAAAAGAAGCAAAGAATAACATTCAGCCTGCAAATAATAGAACCGATGACATAGAAGACATCCCTGATAAGGTCTCCCTGAATGCAAGCCAATGTGAAGGAGAAAATTAGGCATCCGTTTTGTGTTTCCCATTTTAACAATTACAGATCATCAAGAACAATAGTCAGAGAATAACAAAATAACAGAACAAAACTTTCCTGAGAAGAGAAACTTTCTATGAAATTTAAAATAATCCCTAAAATTAAAAGGCTACATACTTAGACATATTCTGGTAAGAATTCAGTGTAAAATCTTTAAAAAAGTATAGACCAATATAATTTAAACCAAGTGCTGGCTTTATCCATGTCTTACTGTACATTTCAACTTAAATTTCAGGAATTTTTTTGTGACAGTTACTAAAGCTTCTTTACCAGTTGTTGATTTGTCTGGTAAATAACCTTGATAGGCTTTTGTAATTGATATTCCTGGTTGTCAACTACATCTGGAATGAACTAAAACCCAAAATCAAAGGACTCACCTGAGAGGTATTTCTGTTTAAGTTTAAGTGGGAAGATCTACTTCTATCTGAATTTCTGAAGCAGGAAGACACACCTTAATCCAGATCTTGAGAAAGAAAGACAGTAGAGTATGAGACTCATTAAGACTCAGGGTCATGGGTTCGAGCCTCACATTGGGTGCCAGATATAGCTGGAATTATTCAAATGTAATATATCATATAAAGATTAATATTTATTAAAGGGGTAAGCAAGCACTCACAGATACAATGTATCCTTAATGAAATTCTAGGAGGGTTGTAACTTCTGCAATGGATGTTCAGTCTACTCCCAGAGAAAGCAGGAACCAAACAGGAAGGCAAGTCAGTGTTCCCAGGTCCTGATTGATCCTGGCCACACTTTACCAGGGGCTGTATCTTCTGAGGTCATTAGGATTCACGGAGATCACTAACACTTGCTTGGGTAACACCTGCATCCCACTACACACACCTTTAATTCATATCTTTTATCCAGATCTAATCTGAGCCACAACTTCTGCTGGAAGTCTGTATGACATCCCTCCTCAACCAATAGGTCTTTACCCTTTTGGGGGCTGAATGACCTTTACAGAAGGGGTTAACTAAGACCATCAGAAAGCAGATATTTATATGTGGCTCATAACCATAGCAAAATTAGAGTTATGAGTTAGCAACAAAAATAGTTTGATTGTTTGGGTCATCACAACATGAAGAACTCTATAAGAGGAAAGGGATATGTAGGATATCTTTGTGTATACCACTAAGTCTTTGTGTATACCACAAAAAGCTTTTCTAAAAATTAAAATTTCTTCTAAAACACAAGGTTAAATATAAATTTTCAATGTCAAATTAATGTTTATCTTCACTTCTAGGTAATTTTATTTAAGAACTGAGTAAAACAAATAAAAATCAGTATGACCAAAACCATACTTCATTATACATACATATATATATGTATATATATACACACACACACATATATATATATGTAAAGTGTAAGTAAAACATGGAGAAAAAACTTTAATCATTACAATGTTAAGGAAAAAAAAACATAAAATCTTAACACAACTGAAGTCCTATTCATATGATAGCACAAGACAGCCATTCAGACCCGGAAGAACTAAACACCCCTTCTCTGTGTAACTGGGAGATAAACTCAAATAGTTGCTACAGGGGAAAAAAAGCAGAGAAAGATGAAATTCAAAAACTGTGGAGAGTAACACCTAGAAAATATTAGCAATAATAAAATAACTAAAATCAAGTTTAGAAATATAAAAATACAAAAGATATTTTTATTATCTTTGATTTTCTCTCAAGAAGAAAATATCAGTACATTCCATTATATATTGCACAGACTTTACTGTAAACCATAATTTTAAATGTCTTTAATTTTGAATTATCATGGAGAAAAATTGAATTTTACCAGGAGAAAGTCAGAAAGTAAATAGTAAATAGTAAAGATAGCATATTCAATGTATCTATTAAGACTATCAGATGAACATAAGTAAATAAACAAAGTAATTGGTTAGGTTTAAAGTAAATATTCCTACAACATTCCAAATAAAATTTCTAGTCCTTATAGGTCCTTTTATTTCAATCTAAATTATTTCCCCAGAGAAAAATAGGTTAAAGATATTATCTTCTAAAATTGATTTTTTAGTGTTCAAATATGTTTATACCTATGACAGTTATTGTACATTGATTATCAGCTTAATGGGATTTAGTATCAGTATGGACACGGGCCTCAGAGCATGTCTGTGAGGGAGTTTCTAGATTAAATTAAGGGAGGTAGAAAGACCCATCTTAACTGCTAGCAGCTCTATTCAGAGAGCTGGATATTCATTCCTAATAATAAACATAATAATAAAAAGGGAAAGTGAGCTGAGTTGAGCACCAGTGTTTACTGTTGTCTAATATTTTGAATGCAAATTCATTGTGACAAATTTCCTCAGGGTCTTGCCACCATGAGTTCCCTGCCTTGTTGAATTGTACTGTGGGACTGTGAGCTAAAAATAAACTCCTCTTTCCTTAAGTTGTCCAGTCCAGAAATAGAAAAGTAACTAATAGGGACACATTAGACAGAGAACATGGGACAAGACTGATACACATCTAAGGTTAACAAGAGTTTCATTTAAAAAATGAGCAAAGGAGGAGGACATTATTGAAAACACTAAATTATCCACTTTGCCAAGTTATTGTGTTTAGAAAAAACACAAGGCACTCCTGGGGTAGAAGAGAAGCAGGTCAGCCCCATAGAAGTGACCTCCATTGCAGCTAACGAGCTTGCTTACCCAATTTCATAAAATACCAGGGCATCAATCCCTGTTTGTCTTCTGCAAAGACAGTACTCATCTGGAATAAAAGATGAGGAAGAAACCACACAGGACTTTACATGAGTAGTGTCTGATACATGAATCCTCAAATGTCCATGGAGTCATTATAGAAGCCTGTAGGATCAATAAATAAAGTCAATGTGTTGTAATGACCTGGCCCTTCCTCTGCCCTGAAATGATGCAATAGTCTCTTCACATACCCACCATATGTTTTAAGTAGCTTCTTCATGAATAAGCCCTCTTTCGGTTATGCCATTGTGAGTCCACCAGTGACATCTTTAGACTTGGGCCACAATGTAATTGTGGCGTGAAATTCATTGTTGTGTCCCTGGGAGACTGTCAATACTAACCTAACTACACTTTTTCCTACTTGGTTATGAAAGGAAAGATTTCTTTTTAATACCACAACTCAAGAATGAGATTATTAGTGATAAAACTGTAAGTCTAGCACTTCTTCCTCACAGTGTCTTATATATACTGAATTGGTTTTGTGCAATTATAAAAGAAGATTATTTGCCAACAAGACATGACATGACTGCTTTTCCACAATACCCAAAATGTCTCCTTAATAAAGATATTGTGCCCATAGCTTGCCTGTCTGTAGGAGCTTGTGCCCACTTTGTGGATGTTCTTATAAGTTTCTTAGCAGTGTGCATTACATTCATATTCCCCATGAATACTGTAACTCTGGGTGTTGCTTCTGATGCTTCAGGCTCTTCTGCTTTGGGAGGAGTTC
The DNA here is from genome assembly GCA_004025045.1 of Sigmodon hispidus. Classification (NCBI taxonomy): domain Eukaryota; kingdom Metazoa; phylum Chordata; class Mammalia; order Rodentia; family Cricetidae; genus Sigmodon; species Sigmodon hispidus. Next base: position 123,957 of record PVIH01002562.1, read on the forward strand.
ATAAATTTTGTACTTTAAAATAATGTTGTTTTATGTTATTCTTGGGTGGAAAAGCACACATTTTATTTTGCCAGGTTGGCCATTCTACATTGCTAGGGAAAAAAAATACATGCTAAAGCTTTAATAGAAATTCATAACAATCCTTAAAGTTTTTTGTGATTCTGTCCAATAAAATCAATATTCAGAGCCTTCTCTAAAGTTCCCAGCTGTTTACACAAAAATCAACACATAGGTCAGCTCACATTTTTAACTGCATACTCATTTTCCAAATAACTTAAAGTACAATAATATCCAGTGCTTAAATGTTGAACATCATTTTGAGTTACAGCACTTGTACTTATTTTATCATTACTTAATTTGCTTCCATTTATTAGTGAATTATTCCACAGCTTAGCTTTGGAATGTTTTCTGAAGACTCATAAATTAAGCACTGACCATGCAATTTGGCACTATTGGAAGGTTGAGGAACCATTTAAGTGATCTGTTGGGAGCTCTCCCAGTCATTTGGAATATGTGCATGGAGAAACAGTGAAAGTCCAATCCTCTTCCTACTCGTGTTCCCTTCCTGGTGCTGAATAGTGCAGCTTGGCCTAGCCACATGCCTCCACAAAAAGCGCTGTCTATTTTCCCTGCTCATAGGACCCTTTTCTTCCTACTGGGTTACCTTGTCTAGCCTTGATTTATGCCTCGTGTGATTTACCTTATTATTCTGTGTTTATTTGACATCAATTGGAGACCTGCTCTTTTCTGAAGGGAAAAAGGGTAGCAATGGATTTGGAGGCCGGAGGAGGCTGGAGGAGAGAAGAGAGGGGAGGCTGTGATCAGAATGTATTAGATAGTAGAAGAATAAAGAAGAAACAAGAGGTGCTCTTTTTCTTTTCCTCTCTGCCCCTATACTCTTTCTCTCTCTCCTCTTTTCCCCTCCCCCTCCTTAATAAACCTAATATGGCTTCCTTGGGGGGAAAAAAGAAAACAAGAGGTGCTGCCTGTCCTTAGGCTCAAAAACAACAGAGGCAATCATACATGGAGAGCTCTAAAACCATGAGCCACAGTCAACCTTTCTCTCCGTAAGTTCATTATGTGAGCTACTTTCTACACTCACAGAAGCTAGCAATACTGCTTTGATACTATTGTGGAATTGCAAGTGTCCAATTGTGGATAGAATAGTAATAAAGACAAATTTGTTGTAAAAGATTTCCGGCTCCATTTGAGCCACAGGTCAGACTGTGCCTGAGGTGGCTTTTATTTCTCAAAAAGATGACTTAGATGTTTATATTAATTTTATGTTGTTTGGCTTATGTTTTAGGCATAATATTAGCTAGTTTTTATCTTAATTTAACTTATTTGTTTTAATTCATTTGGCCACATGGCCATGCTTGTGGCCTTTAGCTCACCTGGCTCTTATATTTTTCTTGGCAGTTGCATGGAGTCTGACTGACTCCACACTCCTTCTACTTGTCTCTATTTTGATTTTTTTGCCTATTGCTATGGTGCTCACCACAGGCCAAAACAGCTATTTTATTTACAGCATATAGAGAACATTTCCACCACACTTCCTCTTTTCTGTCTAATCAAACAGGAAGGTTTTAATTTTTATATAGTAAAATTATATGTAACAAAACAGCTATTAAGTAAAAATTATAGATATAACATTTAGTCTATTTGTAATTAACAAACTTAAAATATTTTATTTATTTATTTATTTTTGTGAGTTTAAACTTTTATATCTAATATAACTTTTAAAATAATTAAGAACTATATTTATAATTATTAAACTTTTAATAATATCAAAGACTATTATTTAAATAAACAGGAAGTATAAGCAATTTTAAAGTTTAGAAAATGATAGAGATGGCATTTGTCTGTCTGGACAGTCACTTAAAGCTTTTTTGTAATGTTGAGGTATTATCTTTATTTTATAGGCCTAGAGTTTTTGGTGTATCTTTTAGCGATTTAGGAAATCTGGCAGAGTCTCAGTCGCTTCTCTTTGTGTCTTGAAGGATGTTTGGCAATTTTTTTTTGTAAAAGATTTCCACCACACAAATTGCCATTTATGTTTTCAAATTCTTCATCATAATATTTGTAAATATAATCCATTTTATGTTAAATTTATGACTGTCTACTATGTGTTAATAGGGTATATTTTATATCATTTACATAGTGGTTTGTAATTAGTCTAAGTATCATATCTCTACAACATATTGTATAAGATTTCAAAGTACATGATTCTCCCAATTGCTCTAAGATACCAAGAATTGCCAATTATGTGCCTTCATACCAAGAAACACTGGTATGCTGATTGGTTTTTCTCAACTGGACAAAAACTTCAAGATATCTGAGAAGAGTGAATCTTAATTGAGAGCATGCTTCAAAAAGACTGGAGAGTGACTGGGAGGGTCCAGAGGGGGAAGAGAGTATGAACAAGGGGATACATGGATAAAAAATGAGACTTTATTCAAAATAAAATAAATATTTTTTTTTTTTTGAGGAAATCACATTTACTTGTGGAGAGTAGACGGGCTGTTGGGAAGATGAAGAGCCAGCTCCTGAGCCCCTGAATGAGCAGCAGCTGCAGCAGGGCTGATTCCCAGCACTGGGCACTACTTACCATCAGACAAGTCTGCATTCTTGGACAGCTGTTGCAGCTCCCAGCCCAGGTGGGCTGACTCATTCATACTCTGTTTCTGTGCAATCTTGAGAACCATGTTTTCTTCTAGCACCTCCTCAATTCGTTTCTCATCTGTGTCCCAATCCAGTTCCAAGTCGTGGAGTTTAGATTTTAGCTGGAGATTCTCCTTCTCCAGCTCGTGGACTTTATCACTGCGAGCGCGGGTAGCAGTCAGTTGCTCCTCCAGCATGGCGTTGGTCTCAATTAAGATGATGTTGTCTTCCCTCAGTTTCTCCATGCGAGCCTTGTAAAAGTCCACATTATGAAGCTTCTCCTTGCAGCGTATCAATTCCATCTCCAGTCTCTCCACACGGTTTGCCTTTTCCCTCAGTGAGTCTAGCTCATCTTGATAGGCTTGGGCTGACCGGGCAGCAGCCGCAAGCTGAATATTATCTTGCTTGGCCTTCTGTAGCTCCAGGAACAGCTGATCCACCTCATGTTTGGTATCCGAAAGCTGCTCCATCTTCTCTTCCAGTTCCTGCCTGACACGCCGCAGCCTAGCCTTCATGTAGGCCAGTTCCACAGCCAGATGCTGCTTCTCCTCACTAGACAGGCTGCTGGTGGGGCTTGGTGTGGAGTCTGGACTAGAGAACTTGCCGGGGCTGGGAGGATGCTGCGCCTGGAGGTAGTCCCTCTCCTGTGTCAGGTCCACGATCAGCTCAGTACACTCCTCCCGTTCATCGACAAGTCTGCACAGGTGGAACACCATGTTTCTGGAGAGGGTCTCCAGCTCCTCTGGGGCCACATCTGGCAACTCCAGCCACTGCAAATCAAACACATTCTCCTGGTTGTGGGTCACCTCCTGGATATGAGCCACAATGCCAGCCTGGGTCTCGATGTCCAGCTGTTTGATTCTCTCAATGAACTCCTCTTTTCTCTCACACTGAACAGCACAGCCTACCACCAACAGCAGCACCTTCTTAATCTCCTCCATGCTCTTCCCAGACAGTGGGTCTTTGCCAATTATCAAAACATTGGGCAAATTCATTACGATCAACTGCTGGAGAACTTCCTGATAATAGGTCTTGATGTTTCTCACCAGGATACTTAGGTTCTGGATGTCCAGGTTCACATCATCGTTGACATGCTTGTTGATATGCTGATTGTTGGGCCTGGGGTCTATTTGCAGCATAATTTGGTTCAAAAAGATGCCGTCCACTAAATCCATGTACAAAGTCAAATTGTCCTGGTGGCTGCTTCCAAACGGGCCAAAAGTTTTCACCCAGGTCACCAGCGGGCTCTGCAGGAACAGCTCCATGAGCTGTGACACCATCACATGCTGAACCATGCTGAGCCACGGCCTTGCCACACAAAGAGGCTCTGGCAGCAGGCGGCTGGCGCAGGAGACAAAGGCGGTGCATGAGCCCATGGTGAGCGGCTGCCAAATAAATAAAATTGTAAAAAAAGGACTGGCCTGTAGGCAATCTGTAGTGTATTGTCTTGATTAATGATGGATGTAGAAGGGTCCATTCCATTGTGCCATCCCTGAGTAGGTGGCTCTGGGTTGTGTAAGAAAGCAGACTGAGCAAGGTGGAGAAAGAAAGTGAGTAGCAATCTGCTATGGCTCTGCTTCACTTCCTGCTCTGGAGTCTTTGTCAAGACTGTAGGTTGATAAATATATCTCTCGGTACTCAATAATTACCATGGCAACAGGGTTATAATACAGAAGGGTGTAATAGGAGGTTCCTGGCCAGCCTAGTCCCAAGACCTGGACCTGTTGCTTAGCCCCCTAACAATGACTCAGACCCTTGTATTAATTACATTCTGCTTGGCCTGTGAGTCAGGCATATTGCTAGATAGCTCTTTCATCTTAATTCAATCCATTTCCATTCATCTGTCTCACCACGTGCCCTTTGGCTCATCTGTGTGTTACATTTACATGTTGATTCTTTTTTCTTTTCATATTTATTTTTTTATTTTTATGTGAATTGGTGTGTTTACCTGCATGTATAACTGTGTAAGGGTGTCAGATCTTGGAATTACAGAGAGTTGTTAGCTGCCATGTGGATGCTGGGAATCGAACTCAAGTCCTCCAGAAGAACAGTCAGTGCTCTTAACCGCTGAGCCATCTCTCCAGCCTTACAAATTGATTCTTAAGCATCTGGATGATGTCTCTCTGTGACTTTGCTATCCTTCCTCTATCTACCCTTCGATTTACCCACCTGCCATAGGCCAAGACAATTCCTTTATTAACAGCATACAGAAAGACATACCACATCAGAAGGGCATTATTTAGAGGCCTAATGGAAGCTGTATCTGATGCTCTGCCTTTCTACCCAAATTTTGCTAAAGTAAATCTACAAACCAGTGCAATTTTAGCAGTTAGAGAAATAGAGTTATAGAGTTGCAGGTGTGTGTGTGTGTGCACGTGTGCACATGTGCATACATGTGTGTGTGTGTGTGTGTGTGTGTATGTGTGTGGTATATGTGTGTGTTGACAATGCCCCATTTTTCCAAATCTACCATATTTCATAAAGACAGTACCTATAACAACATAGTCCTAGCCATATAAGTTAAAAGTCTACTCTCATTAAACAAAATTGTCTTCTTCTCAAAACTTAGCCTGTGCTTTCCTGACAGAAGATTAATAAAGAAATATAATCCTGAGGAGGACAGTATAGGGACCGAAGAATGAAATAAATTGGTAAAACAAAATGAGAAGTTAGCTAGAGCCACAGACAACTAATATTTTATAGTCAGATTTTGGGGGATCTACCAGCTCACAAATAATAATACAAAGACTTATTAATTATGAAAGCCCATCCTTAGCTCAGGCTTGTTTCTAACTAGTTCTTATACCTTAATTAACTCATATTTTATATCTGCATTTTGGCTAGTGATTTGTTACCTCATCTCCATACTTCAAATCCTACTTCCTCTGCATCTGTCCAGTGACCTGCCTTTCATCTTCCCAGACTCCTCTCTCTGCCCAGAAGTCCTGCCTATACTTCCTGCCTAGCTATTGACAGTCCATCTTTTTATTACACCAATCATAGCAATACATCTTCACACAGTGTACAAATCTCCCACAAGAAATACACTTCTACAAATTGGCACAGGCCACCACTTCCTAAATATAACACCAGTGGCACAGGCACTAAGACTAACAATCAATAAGTGGGATCTCCTGAAGCTGGGAAGCTTCTGCAAAGCCAAGGACACTGTCAATAGGACAAAACGCCAGCCTACAGAATGGGAAAAGATTTTCACCAACCCTACAAGTGATAGAGGACTGATCTCTAAGGTATATAAAGAGCTCAAGAATTTAGATCCCAAAACCTTGAATAACCCTATGAAAAAATGGGGTTCAGATCTAAAAAGGGAATTCTCAGCAGAGGAACTACGAATGGCTGAAAGGCACCTGAAAAACTGCTCTTCATCTTTAGCCATCAGAGAAATGCAAATCAAAACAACTTTGAGATACCACCTAACACCTGTTAGATTGGCTAAGATAAAAGGCACAGATGACAGCCTATGCTGGAGAGGATGCAGAGCAAAGGGAACACTCCTCCATTGTTGGTGGGATTGTAAGCTAGTTCAGCCACTTTGGAATACAATATGGCGGTTTCTCAGAAAATTGAGAATCAATCTCCCCAAGGACCCAGCAATACCACTTCTGGGTGTATACCCTAAAGATGCACATTCACACTCCAAAGGTATTAGCTCAACTATGTTCATAGCAGCATTATTTGTAATAGCAAGAACCTGGAAACAACCTAGATATCCCTCAACTGAAGAATGGATTAACAAACTGTGGTACATCTACACAATGGAATACTATGCAGCAGTAAGAAAAAATGATATCCTAAAATTCACAGGCAAATGGAGGGATTTGGAGAATATCCTCCTGAGCGAAGTCTCACAAACTCAGAGAGATAAGCAGGGGATGTACTCACTCACTAGTGGTCTCTAAACAAACAAACAAGAAAAAAAAGCCAAACATGCCCAAGCA
>PVIH01002562.1:130676-185704 GCA_004025045.1 Sigmodon hispidus
CCCTTCAAACCCCAGTCCAACTATAGGAACACCTGACTCACTCTTGAGGGAGGGGGGAAAGAACTGGATTTGGCCAGAAGTGGAAACTGATCTAAGCATTATTGGGTCAGAGGGACCATAGGACTGTCTGCTCCCTGCCCAGGGAGGGGATGGGGAGTTGCAGAGAAGAAAAATGACCAGATGTGTTGGGAGGGGGAAGGGACCTTGAATAAGGATATACATGGATGGAAAAAAAAATTCAGAGGGAAAGATGAACACAAAGAAAATATTTGTGTAGCAATCTTATTTGTATTTCCACCCTTGATAAGCCATGCTTATGATTCTTATCCTCTATACAGTTATTTTTAACTCTTCCGCATTTTAAATTCTTTTTACTGTTTTTTTTTTCTTGATAAATACAAAATAAAGAAGGAAAAAAAATAAAAAAGAAAAAAAAAAAACAAAACAAATCTCCCACAACAATGTTTTGGAACTGTCCTTCTAGTGGTCAAAACAAGCGACATTGTTAACCAAATTTCTTTTTTGTTTTCCTTAAAGTGTCACCTGACATTGAGTCTGGCATTCATCTCCTGGTCATGCTGCAACTGTGTACTCCTCAAAGTTCCAGCCTGTGTTTTTGGATGCCTCAGATTACATCAATAGATGCAAAATAAGACACAAAAGGTAAGATTCAGTGAAGCTGTGCCTATACCATACTGACCTATTTCAGCCCAGGAAAGTTAAGAAATCATATTAATAAAAGAGGCTCAGTCACAGTAGAAACTGAAGGAATATTGCCAAATTCCTTTTATGAGGCAACAATTACCCTAATACACATGTCATTCAACAATACAACAAAGAAGGGGAATTACAAACCAATTTCCCTCATGAATATTGAGGGAAACTGAGGGCTAAAATTCTCAACAAAATTCTGGCAAGCCATATACAGCAATATATAAAAAATATCATCTACCATGACCAAGTAGGCTTCATCCCAGAAATGCAGGGCTGGTTCAACATACAAAAAACTGTAAACATCATCCATCATATAAACAAACTAAAGGGAAAAAAACCACATGATCATATCCTTAGATGCTGAAAAAGCTTTTGACAAAATCCAACACTCCTTAATGATAAAAGCTCTGGAGGGATCAGGAATACAGTGAAAATATCACAATATAATAAAGGTGATTTACAAGAAGCCAACATCAAAATTAATGAAGAAAAGCTCAAAGAAACCCACTAAAATCAGGAACTAGACAAGGATGTCCTCTCTCCACTCGTCTATTTAATATCATTCTTGAAGTTTTAGCTAAAGCAATAAGAGAAGGAAAAGAGATTAAGGGGATACAAATTGGAAAAGAAGAAGTGAAACTATCTCTATTTGCAGATGATATAATTGTATACATAAGTGACCCACAAAACTCTTCCAAGGAACTGCTACGGCTAATAAACACCTTCAGCAATGTAGCAGGATAAAAGATTAACTCAAAGAAATCAGTAGCCCTTCTATCCACTAAAGATAGAAGAGCTGAAAAAGAAATAAGGGAAACATCACCCTTTATAATAGCTGCAAATAGTATTAAATACATTGGAGTAACTATAACCAAAGAAGTAACAGACCTATTTGACAAAAATTTTAAATCACTGAAGAAAAAAATTGAAGAGGATATCAGAAAATGAAAAGCTCTCCCATGTTCCTGGATTGGTAGGATCAACATAGTAAAAATGGCAATTCTACCAAAGGCAATCTACAGATTCATTGCACTGCCCATCAAAATACCAACACAATATTTTTTGGACCTTGAAAGAGCAATACTCAATTTCATTTGGAATAACAGGAAAGCCAGTATTACCAAAACAATTTTACTCAACAAAGGAAAGTCAGGAGGTATCACCATCCCTGACTTCAAGTTATACTATAGAGCTACAGTAATAAAAACAGCCTGGTACTGGCATAAAAACAGACTTGTGGATCAATGGAATAGAATTGAGGATCCAGACATTAACCCAAAAACTTATGAACACCTGATCTTTGACAAAGAGGCCCAAAACATTCAATGGAAAATAGATAATATATTTAACAAATGGGGTTGGCATAGCTGGATGGAAGTGTGTAGAAAAATGCAAATAGATTCGAGCCTGTCACCCTGCACAAAACTCAAATCCAAGTGGATCAATGACCTCAACACAAACCCAGCCACTTTGAACTTAGTAGAAAAGAAAGTGGGAAATACACTTCTACAAATCAGCACAGGCGACCACTTTCTAAATATAACACCAGTGGCACAGACACTAAAACCAAGAATCAATAAGTGGTATCTCCTGAAGCTAGGAAGCTTCTGTAAAGCCAAGAACACTGTCAATAGGAGAAAATTACAGCCTACAGAATGGGAAAAGAGTTTCATCAACCCTACTAGTGATAAAGGACTGATATCTAAGATATATAAAAAACTCAAGAATCTAGAGCCCAAAACCTTGAATAACCCAATCAAAAAATGGGGTTCAGATCTAAAAACGGAATTCTCAGCAGAGGAATTACGAATGGCTGAAAGGCACCTGAAAAAGTGCTCATCATCTTTAGCCATCAGAGAAATGCAAATCAAAACAACTTTAAGATACCACCTAACACCTGTTAGATTGGCTAAGACAAAAGGCACAGATGACAGCCTATATTGGAGAGAATGCGGAGCAAGGGGAACACTCCTCCATTGTTGGTGGGAGTGTAAGCTTGTTCAGCCACTTTGGAATGCAATATGGCGGTTTCTCAGAAAATTGAGAATCAATCTCCCCAAGGACCCAGCAATACTCCTTCTGGGTGTATACCCTAAAGATGCACATTCACACTCCAAAGGTATTAGCTCAACTATGTTCATAGCAGCATTATTTGTAATATCAAGAACCTGGAAACAACCTAGATGTCTCTCAACTGAAGAATGAATTAACAAACTGTGGTACACCTACACAATGGAGTACTACTCAGCAGTAAGAAAAAATGATATCCTAAAATTTGCAGGCAAATGAATTGATTTGGAGTATAATCTCCTGAGAGAGGTATCACAAACTCAGAGAGATAAGCAGGGGATGTATTCACTCATTAGTGGTCTCTAAACAAACAAACAAGAAAAAAGCAAAGCATGCCCAAGCTGCAAACCACAACCACTGAACAGCTTGGGATCAGAAACACCCTGGACTGACTCCTTGGATCCCACTCCCTCTAGAGGAACACCTGACTCACTCTTGAGGGAGCAGGGAGAAACCTGGGTCTGCCAGGAGTGGAGACTGAACTAAGCAATATTGGGTCAGTGGGACCATCGGACTGTCTGCTGCCTGCCCAGGGAGGGGATGGGGAGTTGTGGAGTAGAAAGAATGACCTGATGTGGTGAGAGGGGGAAGGGACCTTGAATAAGGATATACAAGGATAGAAAGTGTGACTTCTTTGTTAATAATAATAATAATAATAAAAGTATACAGCAAAAAAAGAAAGAACAATACTCAACTCCATTTGGAATAACAGGAAAGCCAGGATTGCCAAAACAATTTTGCTCAACAAAAGAACCTCAGGAGGCATCACCATCCCTGACTTCAAGGTATACTGTAGAGCTACAGTAATAAAAAAAAAAAAACAACAGTCTGGTACTGGCATAAAAACAGACTTGTGGATCAATGGAATCGAATTGAGGATCCAGACATTAACCCAAAAACCTATGAACACCTGATCTTTGACAAAGAGGCCCAAAATATTCAATGGAAAAAAGATAGTATATTTAACAAATGGGGTTGGCATAGCTGGATGGAAGTGTGTAGAAAAATGCAAATAGATCCAAGCCTGTCACCCTGCACAAAACTCAAATCCACATGGATCAATGACCTCAACATAAACCCAGCCACTTTGAACTTGAAAGAAAAGAAAGTGGGAAATATCCTTTACTCGTTGGCACAGGCAGCCATTTCTTAAATATAACACCAGTGGCAAAGACACTAAGAACAATAATCAATAAGTGGGACCTCCTGAAACTAAGAAGCTTCTGTAAAGCCAAGGACACAGTCAATAAGACAAAATGACAGCCTACAGAATGGGAAAAGATTTTCACCAATCCTACAAGTGATAGGTTAGGGTTAGGGTTATAAAATATATAAAGAACTCAAGAAACTAGAGCCCAAAACCTTGAATAACTCAATCAAAATAAGGGATTCAGAACTAAAAAGGGAATTCTCAGCAGAAGAATTACAAATTGTGAAAGGCACTTGAAAAGGGCTCAACTACTTTAGCCATCAGAGAAATGCAAATCAATACAACTTTGAGATACCATCTGACACTTGTCTAACTGACTAAGATAAAAGACACAGATGACAACCTATGCTGGAGAGGTTGTGGAGCAAGGGGAACACTCCTCCATTGTTGGTGGGAGTGTAAGCTTGTTCAGCTACTCTGGAATGCAGTATGGCAATTTCTCAGAAAACTGGGAATCAGTCTCCCCAAGGATCCAGTGATACCACTTCTGGGTGTATACCCTAAAGAAGCACATTCATACTCCAAAGGCATTAGCTCAACTATGTTCATAGCAACATTATTCATAATAGCAAGAACCTGGAAACAACCTAGATTCCCCTCAATTGAAGAATGGATTTAAAAAACTGTGGTAAAACTACACAATGAGTACTTCTCAGCTTTAGAAAAAATGATATCCTAAAATTTGCAGGCAAATGAATTGATTTGGAGTATAATCTCCTGAGAGAGGTATCACAAACCCAGAAAGATAAGCAGGGGATGTATGCACTCATTAGTGGACTTTAAACAAAAAAGCAAAAAGCAAAGCATGTCAAAGCTGCAAACAACAAGCACTGAACACCTTGGGATCTGAAACACCTTGTACTGACACACTGGGACCCACTCTCTCTAGAGAAACACCTGACCCAGTATTGATTTTGAGGTGAGGAAACTGGATCTGCCAGGAGTTAATGCTGAACTGAGCAATATTGGGTCCTTGGGACCTCCTGCCCATGCTGGGGAGGAGATGGGGAGATATGAAGAAGAGAGAGTGACTAGAGGAAGTGGTAGGGAAAAGGGACCTTGAATAAGTATATACATGGATAGAAAATGTTACTTTATTCATAATAAAAATTTAAAAATGTGATTATAATAAATTCCAAAATTAGAAGCTCAGTCAGCTGCTTGAACACCCACTTTCATTTGGTTCACATAGTAAATAATCCCAGTTGTGTGACTGCTCTTATTAAAAGTCTACTATTCAGGGAACTTTTAAGATGTGAAATATGTAATGAAATACTATTTACCCATAACATTTCAATCTTACCTATTGGAGCCTCAAAGTTCATTTATTTTTTAACCCAAAGGGTTTCCGATGCATTTTAGAGCATGCTGCAGCCTTGCCAAGTACTTCTGAGAATTACATTTCAATTCATCCATTCTAACAGAAGAATAAACCTTTGTAGTATATACATCCTCAAGTCCCAAACTACTTCATTGAAATAACTTGGTTTTTTTTGACATTTTGTGTCTCTCAGTCCCAGTTAAAAAAAAAAATAACCCTAAAAGGAGGATGGAAGTGACGGACTGAGAAGCAAGGAGTAAGGGGAAACTGGCCAAGATGTAAAATAAATAAATAAATAAATTTATTTTAAAATCTAATTTAAAAAATCTGGTGATAACACAATGATTTCATTGTTATGATGGTCTAGTTCATTTTCCAGTAGAACTGGTAGTCTTGATATCCACCTGGGCTTGTCATTTGTCAAAGGAATAGACATATATAATATAGTAAATAACCTATTTAACAAATTCTTTATTAAAAATGAATATTTACTTGACCTGCAGGTGTTCTTAATTTTTAAACACTACCTTTTGCATGTTGAGTCAGCATTGTTTATGTGTAAGAAATAAGATGAAATAGTTCACAATAGAAAGCTCTAATATATAAAGAAAATAAAACTTCTAGAATATTGAGAATGTTATTCAGGAGTAGTCCTCCAAGTCCTTCAGATGAACCCTGGGAAAGCATCTCATGTTACTCACTACTGACAGCTTATTATGACCACTGTGAAAAACTCTAACAATTAACAGAATCCCTTGAGCATTGTTACTTCTCCTAACTCAAGCCTAGATCTCATATTTGTGAATATGTGTAGCTTCTCTTTTTTTGATTGACTTAAGATATAAAGAAAGAAAGATGAATAGATAGATAGATAGATAGACAGGTAGATATGGAAGAAAGGGTAACTCCCAAAAGGGTTCAAAAATCGCTCATAATAACATTTTTAACTGAAAATTCTATCAAAAATGAGCAAGAATATTGTATTATTGCAAATTTTTTAAAGTTTACTACTCAATAAAAACAATTTTCCAAGTAAAACCTGAGGATGTTGACCTTATTTGAAAGAATGTATAACTGCAGTCATTTATTAAGCAGCTAATATATGCTGTATTTTTCTTATTTTCCATTGTGAGATACAAAATGTTTTATTATTTTGATCTAACTAAATATCAACATCTGTCCATTTGTCATAACACAGAGAGAGAGCGGGGGGGGGAGGGAGGGAGGGAGAGAGAGAAAGGAGGAGGGAGGGAGGGAGAGAGAGAGAAACAGAGACAGATATGTATGAGGAGCCCATTCTGATCTTCATTGTTGGATCCAGAGCTGCAAAATTCCTCCTTAAGAATAAATGACTTCAGTGCAACTGCTGGATACTGGTATTTCCAAGATGCCTTTGTCTTTCTCTTGCTGTGACCAAATCCCACAGTACCACACAGAGTTTTCTTGGCAGAAGGCTGCCTTCCCATATACTTGGTCTTTGAGAACTGCATGTTCCTACATAATTGCTTGCTACAGTGGAGACATTTTATTCTTTTCTTAGAGCTGTGCAATCCAGACCTCTACAACCCTGGTGATATGGGAGAGCTTTAATTAGGGGTATGGATTAGTCACAGATGTAAGATAGGGAAGTCTAAATTGGATGAATAAAAGTAAAGATTTACCAAACGATGTCAAGTCTAAACCATTCTTTGCATTTATTCATGTAAACTGTGCTGTGGAAGCTTCTTAATTAAAGTAGCAAGTGATTTGTTGAAAAACTGACATCTGTCTCCTTGAGGATGCCTGGAAAACTGGAGTCTGGGGCCCTGGTAATTACATAATTTTGTGGGAAAAACAGAGCAATCCCAAGCTGTGGCAGCCTCACAGCAGATGGAGAGTAGAGGAGCCTCAAAGACCCAAGAAAGTCAGCAGAGCTTCTTACAGACTGGAGGGATACTGAGTGTTAAATAAATAGAATCCTGTCCTTTAACTCCAAATCAATAGAATTTTGCCAAAGTATTGCATGTAGATGCTCAAATTAAGACCAGTGCAGTTTCACTGAAAACTGCAAAATATGAAAGGGAATGTGAGTAAAGTAAGAAGCTTTTTATGTTTACAGATTGAAAATTTTTTCATGATTGAACACATACTGTCTAAAATGGCAATGTCCCTCACATTAAACTTGTCCAACACAATCCTCATCAAAGTTTTAACTTACCTTTTCTCTTTGTCAAAAACGGGTAAACAGAAATTTTTAATCAAATGCATAGAATTCAGAAAATTCTAAAATTCTTCTAAAAATTCTAAATTCTAAAATTTCTTTTGAGAAACAAGTTTGAAGACTTTTAATTCCTAATTTTATATATTGAACTAATAGTCTACAGAAATCAAGTCAGTATGACACGAGGCTATAGAGTAGACATATAGAAAAACTGAACTGAATAAAGAACAGAATTAAAAATTAAATTCTTATAGTTGCTGTTGCTTAGTTATCCAGAAAGGCAAGGAAACATAGCAAGAACAGTGTAACCACTTCAACCAGTGATGCACCAACAAATAGATATCCACACAGTAAAGGTAAAGTTAGATCCTAACCTTCTACCATAAAAATTATCTCAAATACAACCATGACCTAAATGCAAAACCTGAAATTATAAGACACCTCATAGGAAATACCTTAGGAGTAAATCTATATGAGTTTAGATAGGCAATGACAGGCCTTATCACTGCCTGTCTTATTGGAGGTGAAACATAGCACAGCACAAACAACAGATTAACACATACAAAGCCAATAGAGCAACTTACCAAGAGAGAATGCTTACATCTTCAGAGGATCTTGTTCAAAGAGTGAGAAGTCACTGCACATAATGAAAGAGGAATTTGAAAGTCATGCATCTGACAAGCAGGCATCAAATACATACAGTGCATTTTATAACTCAGTAATAGAAGAATAAGTTTTACAATTTAAAAATGGGCAAGGGGTGTGGGTAAATATTTCTCTAAAGATGGCATACAAATAGCACTAAGCACATGAAAAGACACCCAGTATCTTTAGGCATTGCAGAAAATAAATTAAAAGCTCAAAAAGTTACCATTTCACATGAGCATGTGGAGAAAGCAGAGCCTTCACTCTTTGCATTCTTTTGTAGTTAACATTAAAGAATGTTAAATCAAGTTACCACATCATCCATCAATTTCACTACCAGGCACATACCATATGTGCCTATTTCTCTAGAGTCTGGAGAAATGGAACAAAACAAAACAAAACTTGTTCTCTGGTGCTAAAAGAAATACTTTCCTCAATAGCAAATTTCAAATATTTTCCTACTGAGAATAAAATTTGAAATCTGATATACTGTTTTGTTAGAATAATAAAATATTTTAAATTTAACTTGTGGTAATAATCTCACACTTGTATATATACATACAAAAATCTAAATTATATACTCTAGATGAGCTATTGTATGACATATAAATAATAGTTCAATGAAGAAGTTTATTTAAAATGAGAACATATATAAAAGTATATTTAAACTGATAGATATTGTACAAAATAAAAAAATTATTCTTAACCTTCTTTATGAGAATGATATCATAGGAAAGCTAACAACATCCTTTACTTGGACATCTTGCCTCATAAATTACATGTTCCATTATTATTATGTTTTTGGCTATCGACACACTTTAGGACTAAGAACCAAGATTAATGGGACTAGACAAAACCATACTCTTCGAAGAAAGTTATATGCATAGCACTGTGGGAATATCTATTTTTTCTTTGTCTTGGTTTAATAAAATCTTGTGAGTGATTAGTGTTTTTGAGTGCTAGTGAGAATAGTGGTTAGAGAACCCTAGGCAGCTTCAGAATGGGTGCTGGTCACTGAAAGCCAGGACTAGACAGTTAAACTTTCCCATAGTTCAACTACTGGTTATGGGAGAGGGACTGAGGTTCCAGTGATCAACAGTGGCCAATGATTATCATTGTGAATTCCTCATAAGCACTCAGAAGGATGGAATTCACAAAGCTTCCTGCCAGAGGAACCCATTGCACATGATCATGTACTGAGAGAATGGCATATCCCAACTCCAGGGAGGCAGAGGCTCCTTGCTACAAGCTACAAGCTTACTCATCCTTCATCTATCTGCCGTCTATGGATTTTTTTCACTTCCTTAACTAGAAATACAAGTAGTTTTTTCCTGAATTCTGTAATTCATTATTTTTAAGTAATAAATCCTGAAAGGAAAACAATGATATGCCCACTTTCCACTGGTAAGACATGCACTGTTGGTTGGCATTAGAAGCTGGGGAATCTAAGTGGTATCTGGGACTTTCTGCAAGAACTGGAGTGCACTAAAGTGGACTAGCTAGCACTACATTGTACATGATTGAACTCAGTATCATCAGATTGGTGTGTATAGGACTAGACTATAAAACACACCAGCAACACACTCTCTGTTGACATATTGCTTTGCATGGAAGAAAACACACATACATGGCGTCTGAGGTGGTGTCATAAGTGATGAATAAAAGCTGAAAAAGAACTCGTTAGTTCTTCCTGCCAGTGAGACAGCCTTTTCACAACACTCAAGTTTTGACCTCTTCCTTATATTCTAACTTGAGCACGGCAGCCCTCCACACACTTATTTTTTGCATTCCCTTACTCCAGTGACAACAGAATTAGGCATGAGATCAACTCCTGCCCTGGGCTTCTCAATGGCTCATCTTAATTAGGATTGCACAAAATTGATTTATCCAGGCATAGAAGAGCAAATAACGGTACCTCGTTCACTTCTGCTCAGACTCTGATTAAAGTAGAATAATGCTTTCTTCTGTAACTGGTTTTAAATGTGAGGGTCTAAAGCATAATTTTTTAACATTCCTAGGTTGATTAGCATTGTGACTCACTCACATAAAATATGAAGTTTTAATTGAAGATGCTCTGAGATCCTTAATGCTCAGGGAAGTCTCATGATGACTTGTTTAAAGGTGTGTGAAGATATAAACTAAATCTGGCTTCTTAGGCAAATGCTTGTTACTTTACTGTGAGAGTAAACACTGTGGTCTGGCAGAGAACCATACAGAATTAAGAATCTAGCCAAGTGGGCAAAGTTATGACACCTAGGAGTTCCTTAATAGGCCATATTTACCAGTTACTTCTCAGCTTGATGTTTTATTTATAAATCAAGTTTAATTAGCATAACAATAAAGGACTACTGGAAAGGCATTTTAAATAAAATTGGCTTTGGATTTTTTACTATCCTCTCTTTGGGCACATCAAAATTTTTTATTCATGAAAGAAAAATACTTAGTTTTAAATGATTTTCTATGTGGAATATTTTTTATCTTGTTTTCTTAGCTAATACACTTCAAAGATAATATTTGTATGTGCCTTTTAAGGGTTATTTTATATTGATTAGTTCTTTATTTAAATAGGTCATTCATGACCTATGCTAATTCTTATCAAAAAAAGACAGTTTTTTTTTTTTTTTTTTTTTTTTTTATTAAACCCATCTGCCAAAGATAGAAAGACTTGTTTATTCACGAAAGGTAGTTTCATTGTAAAACATTTTGAGCATAGTATCAGTAAGCTACCACTATGTAATAAGCCACCCTTAACTAACTTAAATAATCACATTTTATGCTATTCATCTATTTACAGAATATGTGGACATTTTTTCCCATTCCTGGTAGGTTTATGAATGTTAGGTAGCTGTGGTTTGAGTTAGAAGTTCTGATTGTCTTGGCTTGCCTCTGTCACTAATCTGAGAACCAATTGGCCTGTATCTCATTCAGGATGGCATCAACTCTATCTTGTATTATCTTAGTGGTATCCATCTCCCCAAAAAGGGCTATAAAATCAGGCCCAGACTAATTTAATGAAGATGAAAGTAAAACATGCAAGATTTCTGGAAGCTCTCATTGAGAGATTATCTCTCATTTGGGCTGAGGAAGGCGGAAAGCTAGAAGTCGATTTGGCTTCACACAATTGGAAAGTTGTGTTTCACAAGAAGCCCCTAAGTAATTGTGCAAAAAGGTGAATACAGGTAAAAGGATGTGTTTGTTGTATTCTAGGTACTACATCATAAAAGCATCAAGAAAAATAAGATGCTCCAGTGTGAAATCCTTGAGATCAGGTGTTAGGGGGAAATGAAGAACATAACCATAATGATAGCATCAAGGAAAGAAAGAAGCATATGATTACGAGGAATCACCATCTTAGAAATTTAAAGACACACACTACTTTTCTGGATGACTGTCATTCTACCCCCTAACTACTTTTCCGGACTTTTCTAGCACTGAGAAACATAATTTTGGGAGATTAAAGAGGAATTTGGGACATATTAGAAATAGACATGGAGAACAAGATTTTGTTTGTTTTTTGTTTTGTTATATTACCAAAATTTCCTTTAACTCTTGTCAAACCCAACTATAAAATGTAGGTTTTTAAATAAAAACCTAGTATTTGTCCAAGCCCCTCAGTCACCGCTTGTACTGGAGACACACTCGTTTGTGTGGCTTCCACTGTTCTCTAACAGAACTCAAGAGATCAAAGAGAAGGATGTTGGAGACGGCAGACATACTCTTGCTCATTTAAGCACAATCATCACCACAAGCACACACCCTCATCCAGCCAGACCTCCTCAGTTTTCTCCCTAGTTCTAATATATTAAAAAGTATGCTGCATTATAAATCAAAAGAGATGGAAGTCAGATATAAGCTCGATGCCACCTTGAGTAATTGTTTATTCAACCCATATTTAAAGGTCTTTCTTGGTATGCCAGGCACAACGATAGGCACTAACAACACAGAGCTAAACAACTTCGATTTTGTCTTCTTGAAGTGCAGTAAAAGAAAGGAAACTTGAACAGTTACACATTGTTGTGATCGTTTTAGATGAATCTCCAGGGCACACTGGAAAACAGAGTACAGGATGAGAATGGGGTCCGTTGAAGAACAGTATTTAAGCCTAGGCTTGCAGGTTAAATAATCTTTCTAGAGTAAGCTCGTGTGTGTGTGTGTGTGTGTGTGTGTGTGTGTGTGTGTGTGTGTGAACAAGACACACTTCAAAGTACTCACACAATTACATAAAGGCTCAACAAACACATGTAAGAAATTTGTAAATTTTAAGCTTCCTTCAAAATCATCCCTTTTGTTTCTCACCACTTTTTCTGGCCCAGATACCTCTCCAGCTCTTCTCAATTGGCCTTGTTTTCAAATCTAATAAATTTAGCTCTGGCTTTCATTTCTACTTGGACCCCAGGGGCCAAGTTAAAGGCATAAACAAGAACTGCTTGTTTCTCTGTGAGCTCTGGAATTGCATTAATCTTCATTATGTAAGAAATGCTTAGTGGTAGAAAACAATTTCACCCCAGTCCAGTAGGTGAGGGTAGGGGTGTTTACCACAGGGAAGCTAAGATTTTTCTGTGTCCAGAACAGAGGTGACTTTACTTGTTGGCCAGTGAAATCATGTTTGAACTAATCTCAGAGCTCTCAGGGGTGTCCTACATTTTTTGTTGGTTCCAGTGAGCCTTGGAAGCTTGAGACCTTACCTTCGAGCTGAAAGAGAGAGCTAGGATTATTTAAGAAGGTTGTGACTCTGATCTGACGGTTCAATAGACCAGAAAAGATCCTTCCATAAATCATGAGTGACCTTAGATATTGTGAAGGACATCAAGATTTACAGTTAGCACGTAAATTTTTAAATAGGATGATGGAATCATCATATTTATATTTTATCAGCTAAATCTTTCTGCATTTCAATCTCAATCTTAGGGTCTGTTTCTAAAGAAAACTACACTTAGACAATGCCCCAAGAATCCACCTTGCATGAGCAAGATACCAAGGAATACTTATGGGGAAGGAAGTAATAAAGAAGAAGGGATGTGTCTTAAGGAAGAGTATTGTTCAGGAACTCATAAGTGGAGGAAATTAATGATCAAATTCACAATGACCTCTGGGAAACCATGTAGGAAATACCCATCTCAGTATTTCTCTATCAAGGGTGAAAGGAAACCCTGACAAAGCTAACTCTTCAGCTTCACATGTCTGTATGTCTTTTACATAAACTATCAGGAAATTTTTTGTGCAGTGAGTTCAAAGCATTTGCTGTAAGGAGTCTTTACGAAAATGGGAACAGTGAATGTCAAGGGCATATATCAAGAAACTGATAAGTAGATAATGATTAAGTAATCCAATAGCAAATTTTAAGACTGTTACCCCTGTCAAGTAAGGATGGGTATTTGATCCACAACAGCAGAGAAAAAGGAAAGAAGAGATAATATTTTGAATGAAATTGAAAGAATCAATGTGACTGAAAACCAAAGAGAATAATAGTGTAAAAAAGGCCCAGAGCACTCCCAGGCCTTCAGCTTGATAATAAAATGTCTGGGAAATGCACCATGAATTAGGTTGAGATTTTAGGCATAGCATATTTTAAATATTGGTTGGTGATATCACACAGAAATTTGACTCTGAAATAGAAGCTAGTGTGCAACAGATGTTAGAGAATTCACTAGGAATCATGAAATGACAAATGAATAGAATGAGAAGTTGAGCAGCCAGTACAGACTCAGTGGAAACATCAGCCTGCCTCAAAGGAGCTCTGAGGATGAAATTGCCCTTGTGATGGTCCCCAGTTGAGTAAGCTGCTTAGATTTTTGGTTTGTTAGAGAGAAAAGGCCTTGACAATGACACATGAGATCAGATGAGATTTCTCTCTTCAGTCAAGACAGTCCTAGAAGAAGGTTGATAGCTTAACAAATGTGAACACCTCCCCCAACACATACATAGAGGTTAAGAACAACTGTCCCTAAGCAGGGCTTTGGACAATACAACCCAGCATCTGCCACCGACAGGATTACAGTCTCCAGAATCATGTTGCTAACTCATTTATAGGTTTACTGCACAGAAAGAATATCTGGGCAACAGGAGCATATGTGAAGAGCTCTCACTTCAAAGTAGTTTCAATAAGCAACTTGGGCAGATGGTATAGAACAAATACTTCATTCTAAAACATCCCAAATGTGATTGTTCTGTGGCAAATAATAGTAACTCATTTTCCTTAGAAAGATACAAATAAAGTCATTATGCGATATACAACAGACTGTGTTACCTGTCAACAACAAAATGTAGAGAACTGTAACAAAATTGTTTTATTCAAAGGTGAATACTAAAAACAGTAGAAATGTTATGAAGAATGCCAACCTGCTTGTAGTGATTGTTTTTCTAAGATGTATATGAGAATCATAGCAAAACAAAATTTCTAATTTTATGCCAACTTTGACATTGGATTATGCTTATAAATATGTGATTAAAGAAAAATATGTTTTAATACTGATGACAAGGATAGCATTCTTAGTAGAATTGTTGTCTTCTAAACGTTATGTTCTCCTGACAGAAATGTAAAAACTTAGCAGTACAACATTAGGGACTGAAGACTACTTGTTGCTCTTTCAAAGGACTCCAGGTTTAGTTTCGAGCACCCACCCAAGGGCCCACAGCCACTATAACTACAGTTCCAGAGGATATAGTGCCAACTTCAGACCTCTGTGGGCACCAGTTATACACAAATATACATGCAGGCAAAACATTCATACATATAAAATTAATAATATTTTTAAGATTAAAAAGTAAAATACTAGCACATGCAGACACTTTAGTAGATATACATATATACATACATACATACATACATACATACATACATAGATGACAGATGGATGACCAATAGAATGATGCATTAAAGTAATTTCCCCCCATTTGCTTCTACTGTCTCCCCATTGCCCTTCCCCCACAAGCCTCTGCATAGGAAATGTGTTATACTTGGAAGCTTCACTGTCTATTTGCTCATATAGACCTGATCTAGACCTATAAAAGTCTCCCAGATTCTCCAATTCTTAGTTTTCTTATCTGTAAAATTGAATTCATAAAAATACTTATTCCCGGAACCCCTTCAAAGTATTTACTGGTATAAAAAGCTTTAAAATATATTGCTATAAATCATTGCTGTAAGGTAGCAGAAGAGCACATACACAGCTACCTGGAGGTCTAACATGTACCGTCAGTGCTTACTAGAAAAACAGCTGTTTGCAAACAGCCCACCAAGAAGACTGGGAATAGTCAAATTCTCCAAGAAGCCAAAGCCACCTCTGCTGTGACTTACAGTGACACCCCTAGTGGCAATGGCCAGAACAGAGACAATGTAAAAACAACGGCAACAACAACAAAAAAAACCACACTACATTTTTCATTTAAACCTAGTCCAGATACCATAAATCTGTAGGTCCTGACTCCAAAGTTCTTCTACTTCATCCCAAAAACTCACTTGGCATAAATTATAGATGCAAAGCAACAGGATGTATGAGAAACATGTCAAACCAGAAGCTTAGATACACAGTGAATAACAACTCAGGCCTACAAATTCACCAAGTAACTGATGCATTCAGCAATCCCCAGGAAATTATTCCTGACATGAAGATGTCATCACTCTTAGATACTCTATCAAGAAATCCAAGTCTGCTTTGAGAAGAGAGGCAACAGAAACAGCACCATGGATATTCTTTAGCAGCACATAGCTGACTCCCACCCTTGATTCCACTCAGAAATCACAAAGCAACTGAGAATCTGAACATGCTTGCTACTAATTTATATCCATAGAGGGATTCCCTCCCTCACAGCCCGGTTCCACACTCTTGAATAAAACCATATTTATCCTCTACTTATAACTTAAGAATTTCTCCTTTAAATGTCTCTCCAATGAATTTCACTCAGAGTTTCCTCATTCTCTCTGGAAAATACAACTCTAGATGCCATGCCATCTGACCACTTTAGAGTTCCTTAAAGTGTAAAATTCATAAAGGAGTATGGAGGAAGACATGGCTGAGAGGACCTGTCTCTGGGATTAAAATAAGCCTCATATACTATAAGTGCAAAACAGACAAGACTGGATTTAGACTATGGAACAGTTTTTGGTTTACAGTATTTTTATCATTAAATATTATGGAAGTCATAAAATATTAGAGGCTAGCAGATGAGTGTAATATCAGTCGAGACAACCAGGTAAAGCCTCCAGCAGGATCAACAGAGAGAAACTGTCTGAAACTATGAGGTAAGAGAGTCAGAATAACAAAGCGTAATCCTAATTCTGTTTCTTCTAAACAGAAATGTTGGAAGATAAACTTGTGAGGCTGGACATGGAATATTTGTCATTGAATTAATCCATACATGTCAATAAACAAATAAGCAAAGGAAAAGCTAGAAAATTAGAGACAATTCTGCTTAGGCAACAATCTAAAAGTATTGCAGAATGTCTTTAGGAATCATTTCATTGACTATTTTTCCAGTCATGTTTTGTTCTATCCTAGGTCTCTGGGCTGTCCAATCTCTGGGTCCTGGCCCTCCAGGCATTGCTAGGGGTGAGCTCCCTCTTATAGTATGAGTCTCAAGCTGTGTCAGTTATTGATCATTTACTCCATAATTTCTACACCACCTTTGTCCCTACGTATCTTATAAGGAGAGAAAATTGTAGATCTAAGGTTATGTGGATGTGTTGGGGTCCTATTCTTTCCACTGGAAGTCTTTCCTGGTTATAGGGTTAGCCTCTGCAACTCCCATTGCTAGGAGTCCAATTGTCATCAGAGGCTTTATCTACTACCTGATGGAAACAGATACAGGAATTCACAGCCAAACATTAGGTTGACCTCTGGAAATCATGTGGAAGATAGAGAGAAAGGATTGTGCAAGCCAGAGAGACCAAGGACAGCACAAGAAAACTCACAGAGTCAAGTGACCTGGTCTCATAGGGACTTCCAGAGACTGAACTGCCAACCAGAGAATTTGCGTGTGACTCATCTGGGCCCTCTACACATGTGTTTCAGTGCTGTGACTTGGTCTTAATGTGAAATTCCTGGCATAGGGACCAGGGTATGTTGCCTGCTCTTGGGAACTTTACTTCTGCTGGGTTGCCTTATGCAGCCTTAATAGGAGAGGAAGTACCTAGTTTTACTGCAACTTGATATCCATGGCTGACAGATATACATGGAAGCCCTTCACTTTTCTAAGGAGAAAAAAGAGAGAACACATGGGGGTGAGAAGGGAGGTTAGGAGAACAGACTTAGAGGAGGTGAGAGAGGGAGGAGAAACTAACCAGGCTGGAAAACATGAGAGTTTCCTTAAAGATCAGTAACCTCAAGGCTCTCAAAGAACCAATTCACAGGCATTAATTAATAAAAATAATTAATTAATTAAAATAATTTTAAACACATTCCTATCTAGAAAAATTGGAATAGAAAAATAAGTACC
Organism: Sigmodon hispidus; assembly: GCA_004025045.1. Classification (NCBI taxonomy): domain Eukaryota; kingdom Metazoa; phylum Chordata; class Mammalia; order Rodentia; family Cricetidae; genus Sigmodon; species Sigmodon hispidus. The sequence continues at coordinate 148,272 of PVIH01002562.1, forward strand.
TAGAGTTGCTCCAAGACAGTATCCAAAACATTAAGGTCTAGACCAACTCATCTTCAAAACTCTCCATAAAGTGCTTTCACATGTACATGTACTTTAACAGTGTACCACCCACAGTGTAAGCATTCATAAAACTTCTTAAAAATACACAGTGCAGAACAATGTCTACTCCTTCCTGTGGTCATCCCACTGTGATGTCTCTGGAACACTGTTGCTTTGATTTAATAGAAGGATGTCTGTTTAAACTGTGTTTTTCAGCTGAGTTATTTACTTAAAGAAAACAAAAACTTTATGTTGTCATATGTGGTATCAATTCAAACTCAACAATATAACTTATAAGAAGTGCAAACCAAACTATTATTTTACTCTGAAAGACAAAGAAAATATATTTACATAGTCTGTTGTACTCATCCACATATATAAATATATATATTTATATTTCTGTGATAGTCCATAGCCTGACTGATGCCATGTTAAAGGCATCATTCTGACCTTAAAACTTAACATGTAATCCTCAATACCTGCCATAACAGAAACAAAAACCTAGTCCATAATTACAGGAATGTCCCTGAGTTAAAAGATTCTAGCAGTCCTCAGTCCTCCCTTGCTTTTTGGTTTCTGTAATTCCACATCTTCCTCACTGAAGTGTGCCAACCAGAATGTAGTTTTTGTGAATAAAAGACAAAGAGCTATAAGTTTCAGGGCTGCATAGTTTGAGCAAGTTTTCTATGCAGCAACCTGCTGGCAGTAATGACTTTCATTTTAGCTTTAACAGTGTCTGTGTAGCAGTCTCTGGTGGGCTTACCTCAGAATATTCTGGAGATACCACCAAGAGATCTAGAGATTGATTCACCAGGACATGTAGGGAGCTGTCTTATATCTGCTCTGGAATGATAACACAGTAAAACATAATTTCTATGGGACATAACTTCTCTTGCCTCTAGTCCTAATACTCCAGAGGCTTCTGATATTTCTGCCATAAAATATAAAATTACAGAAAGTCACCTAAATCTGTTACCTCAGAAAGTAAGTCTGTTTGTGGAACCTTCTGAATAGGATACTTAGTAAAGTCTGGACACAGCCCAATTCTAGTGTCTGGGATGTCACTGGACCCTCTGGCTTTAAGTCTAGAGATAGCCTCCTCTACCTTTGGTTGTCTTTAATATTTGCTTGTGTGTCTATTTCTGTGTTTCTGTCAGTTATGTTGGTTGGAGAAACAGATCTAAAGTGAAAAGGGGAGTGAACACTTGGCTCTGGTGTTCCAGTTTTTCTCAGATCAGATCCCCATGTTAAGGTATTTCTTCCAAACCTTTAAACCTTCCCTGAACTTTGAAGCAATAACATGATTTTCTTTATTCCATCTCTCAATTGGCCTCCCACTTCTAGGGCACCTATTGCTCACTCTTACCTAGGTACTGATTTTGTATAGTAACACTAACAGGAGAACATACTTCCGGAGCTGGGTCTTCTCAAGCATGCCTTTAACAACACCTTGGCTATCTAATATCAGAAGTGCTTGTGGCCAAAGCTGAGGTCAGAACTCTGTCTTCATTGTCCTTTCTCTGAGCAGAAGCAAGTATGACACAGGAAAATGTGACATTAATAAAGTTGCAAGGTATATGTCTCAGGACTTGCATTTATACAACCTTTTCTTAAGTTGTTTACCCATTTTGGCAAATGGATTTTCAATTATAATGAAGAGATTGAACATGACAGTGTTGTTGTTGACATCTAATTCTAAGGTCTCGAGTTCCATGAAGAATTTGGTAGATCTTTCTAGAACACCAGTACTTGACATAAATCTTTGTGGTCTTGGCAATGTTCTATATGTGACCTGAATAATATAGTAAGTGCTAGACATTTTTAACTATTTGGCAGTCAGAATATAGTGAGTTTAACTAAGAAACTCAACTTTTAATTTTGTTGAGTTTTAAATAGGTGTTACTTGCTTTTAGACATTTATTTACTTGTGTTATGCATGAGTGTATTTGTGTGCTTGTGTATATGTGTCTATGTGTGGGGGCATGCCCATACCATGGCACACATGCTGAGGTCAGACAATAAATTGTGAGATTCTTTTCTTATCTTTCACTTTGTTGTTTCTGGGGCTTGAATTCAGCTCATCAGACTTTAAGGACCTTTATTCACAGAACTACCTCCCTTACCAAATTTCAATTAATTTTAATTGAAATAACCACATGTGACTAGAAGTGACTTGTACTGAACAACATAACTCTAGCAACATTAACCAAATTAAAAGAGGAAATAATTGCCTCTTTAGTACTGTTAGATCAACCAACTGTTCTATTCTGTTATAAGGATTAAATGAAAACTAAACTTGAGAACATCAGACAACACTTAGTCCATTGTAAACACAGAGTAAATGTTATAAAACTAGCAGCTACATTTTAAGTAATAATTAGCTTTTGGTTGTGATACGATAAACAATAGATTTACCAAACTAAGTTAATATCTAGTTTGGAACAATGATTATATTAACAGAGAAATGGGGCGTGGGAGTATAAATTACAAAGCTATAAATGCTAACATGATTCCCCAAACTCAGACTTGAACTATCTTTCCCTCTGCTGGATATTTTCATATTTTTTTAACATTTTCTTTATTCTTCTCTCATACGATATGTATTGACTACAGATTCCCTTCCTTCCCCTCCTTCCAGTTCTCCCCAACACCTCCCTTCTCCATCAGATCTACTATTCCCCCATTTCCCTTCAGGAAAGAGCAGGCCTTGAAGTGAAAACATCTTTTTATATCTTATAAATACTATTTTTTAAATAAAGAAACTGTTTCAGGCCATGTCAGGTGCCATAGTAGGAGTTGGTGGAAAAATCAGAGAATAGGCACAAGCGGGATAGAGTCAGACACTCGATCCAGTCACCAACAAAATAAAACCAAAACAAACAAGTGAGCCATAAGCCGAGCCATGTGTCTAAATAGATTAATAAAAATAAATTAAATTAAAATAAAAACTAACTAACAATATGCCTAAAACATAGGTCAAACAAAATAAAATTAATATAAACATCTAAGTCATTAAAAAAAAACAGCCACAGACAAGTCAAACCTCTAACCTCAAACAAAATAAAAAAAATCATACAACAAGGACGGCCAGTGATATCAACTGAACATACAAAAAGACTAGGCACAAATTCTCATACTGAGACTGAACAAGGCAACCCAGTAAAAGATAAAGGATCCCAAGTGCAGGCAAAGAGTCAGAGATCCCCTTCATCCCCACTGTTAGGAATCTCACAGATACCCTGAGCTAAACAACCACAGCATGTATGCAGAGGGCCTAGCACAGAGTGGGGGCACTTACGATGCAGTAGTATGCTATTTCTCTACTTTTACCTCCATTTCCTTTGAGCTTTTAAAGGGTCTTGACCTCCTTCTCTGTGGCTCGGTAGTTTTACAATCGTTGAAAAGAGCTAATTTTACCTCTTGTTAGGTACCTTTCCGACCAAGATAGGATGGCTAATTACATATGCCATTAACCAAATGCAATTCCAACTAATTCACAATTGTATTATACAGCAGCAATTTTTGAATAACAAAGTTATATGAAATGCAAGGTCATACTTCAGAAGTTTATCCCCAGGAACCAAGAGTTCTCAGCATTTACTATCTGACTGTGGATTCTACTAAAATTATTACTTACTAGGTGGTTTGTCAGAAACATGAGAGTTCACCATGTATCCAAACTTCACCAGGTGCTTGTAACTTCTCAAAGCTCTTCTTGGCATCAGGAAAAGAAATGGATGTGCCGCTCAAGAAGCTTGCATTTTCTCTGCTGTCTCTAGTATGTTAGTGTTCTCCTTTGCCTGTTACACAGTGTCTTTAGCACAAGTTACAATCAGACATCCTCCTACCCCAGCTTTTCTGTGAGGCCTGACCGCACAGTCCCCTCCATGTGTTTTGTGCTTTAGCCTCCTAGTAATAGCTCTGCTTTAAAAAAAAAATAGCCATATGCAATAGAGCTATTTTAGATACAGTCTTCCCTTTATACCATGGATTATACATACATAAATTCAATTAACCACAGATTGCACATATTCAAGATTTACTTTTTTCTCTTGTGCTGAACAATACAACTTAAGAAACATTTACAAGGAATTTACATTAAACTTGGTTATGAATAATCTAGAGATGAATTAAAATATATGGGAGAATATGTGTAGGTAATCCAGACATGTTTAAGGCATGTAAAAGATTATGCACAGGCTACATACAAATACTATATAAAGGACGTGAGCACTTACAGACTCAGTATCTGTGAAGGATCCTAGGACCAGGACTAACTACATGTGAATACCAAGGGATAATTAAATAACAATCTCTGGCAATTAGACTGGAGGAGAAAAACAGTGGCCTTCACCTTCATATCACTCTATCTACAAAAAAGTTTCTCTCTATTAAAAAATTACTTACTGAAGAGTTCACAATACTTTTTCACTATGTGCCATGCCTATGTTAGACTGTACCTAAATCAATATTGGGGATAGGGAGATGACTCACTACTTGCTTCACAAGCATGGGGTCCTGAGTTCAGGTGCTCAGCACACATATAAAAGCCTGGCATAACAGTACATTCCTCTATCCCCAACACTGATGGAGGGGAATGATAGATAAATTCTGGGAGCTTGCTTTAAACCAGGCTACCTGAAATGGCAATCTGTTGGTTTAGTCCATACCCAGTATCAAAAACTAAGGAAAGCAGCTGTGGAAGGTACATGATATTGACTTAAGTCCTCCACATGTATAGGTGAATAGGTGAATGCACATGCATACTTAAGTACATACATATGCCTATACTACAAGGTGGGAAGTATAGTAGGAGTTTTCTGGTCTGGTCTAGCCCCACAGTTTGAACCTGCCCACCACTGCTTATCTGGACCAGCAATCCCAACGAAACACACAGATGCTAATATTAATTACATTCTCTTTGTCCTATGGCTCAGGCATATTACTAGCTAGCTTTTGCATCTAAATTCAACCCATTTCTATTAATCTGTCTTGCCATGTGTTCTGTGGCTTGGCTATTTCTTTACATCTTGTATCTTGGGAAGTTGGATCATGTCTCTCTATGACTCCACTCTCCTTCCCCTATCTATGCTTCTAAGACGCTGGCCATAGGCACAAACAGTCTCTTTATTCACAGCAAAAAGGCATCCCACATCATGGAAGAGCAAGAGAAATTGATATGCTAGCTTAGGATAATTGTATAAAATATCATACTAAATATAAACAAACAATTATAATTTAAAGTACAAATACTGTGAAAAATATAAATCTGTCTTTAGAAAAAAATTAAAAGACTAGAGCTATATTGATTTGAGCTAACATATACTGTCCTTATACTATGTGCCAACCATGGCTAAATCTAGATTAAAGAAGACTAAGGCATTATCTGCCCCAGAGATGACAATTGGGCAATAGAGAGGCTATGGTTTGCAATTTTGCCATTGCATGTTTCTATTGTGTTTTTAATATATGAACTTAATGATTGGAATGAACATAAAAGCTGTATAAAAGCTAAGCTTTTGATAGGGACTCTCCCTCTAGGTTACATTTTTTTAGAGCTCTGTTTACTTAGGTTTGTATTATTGTAACAGTAAATGTTATTCCCATAGTGTAGATGGAAAAGTGCAGACCTAGAACAAGAGACTATTAACAATGTAGAAAGAAAATAAAACTGGGAACTGATATCAGTATTTGCTGACATCAGATTTTCAAAAAACCATTGAGCAATGTGATGGAATGTTTTTTGTATGTTGTAAATAAAGGTGTTATTTTGGCCTAAGTGTAGCACCGTAGAAGTGGTAGAGAATCAAAGGAGAGAGAGGTAGAAGAGGGTGGATTTACTCAGTCTCCTTCTGACCCCCAAGGAAGAAACATGTAATGAATTCAGGTGAAACGCAGGCTGGGTCACATGGCAAGTAGATTACAAGAAATGGGTTGAATTAAGATGAAAGAGCTAGCTAGTAATGTGCTTGAGACATAGGCTAAACAGTATGAAGTTAATGTAAGTGTCTGATTCATTTTTTTGGGAGACAAAAGCAGCCGTGGGCCAAGTCCAAACCTCTGGCCCAAATAGGCCCAAAAAACTTTCTACAACAGAGCAAAACATGGTAGAGGCTGTCACTCCAGCACTGGAGGCAGAGACAGGAAAATCGAGTTCATTGGGAGGTTGAAATCAACCTTGGCTACACAAGATCTTCTCAGAAACAATGTTAAAACACATCAAAGGACAACTGAGAAACAACAAACAACCCTACTAGGCCCTAAATCTGCCAATTTAAAATTTTAATCAACACAATTGTCATAAAATTGTGCTAAAATAAGTTTCATGAGGGAAGAAAATGACATAGACACCCATTGTCTCCTGTCTCTGAAGTAGCCAGTGATAGACATCTATTTGAGACTTCCTCTACTCACCCATAAGAGTGGAATAAAAAGTTTCCATAATTTATACACAAGTAGTAATTATGGTTGAAATATAAACCTGGGTCTCTTTGGATCTTAAGCCAGTCACGTTTCTGTTAGATTATGTCTATCCCCCATCACACTGGGTAAGAAAAAGCCTGTTGATATCACTTACAATGTAACTTTTTGACCTGCCATTGAAACTAGAAACCAAAAGTAGGGCTGGACCTTGAGCACATAGCATAGTTCCTATATTTTATAAATGAAAAAAACATGACCTTTCACATAAGTTTAAAGGAGTATATGACTTAGAGCATTTGATAAATATATTTGTTGTATTCATACTATTGATATCATTGCTTCCTGTGCTATAAGGAACACATCTTATGTACCTTGTGCCTCCAGACAAATATGGGTCTATTCTTTGCTGAAGTATCCTTGAAATGATGTGAGGCAATCAATCAACTTAGAATAAATGTCATTTTTACTTTAAATTCATCTCAAGTAAAGAAAAAATCTACTAAATCTTGCCAAAAACAATACCCAGAAGGTTTGTCTCTGAAGATTTTTATATAAATGCCAAAGTCAACAGAGACAGAGGAGTATCTTTAGCTAGAGTGGAATTGCTGCATTATTTATTATGTCATTATGAGTCTACATTTTTTAATGAGTTTATTTCTCCCGAGGCCTACTCACCAGAGGGTAGGAAAGAAAAGAGGAGAAGGTCATAACAAAGATTGCAGGGAATTTGTTCACACTGATTCAAACAAGAAAGAATCCCTGGGAGCACTCTATTCAGGTGTCTACTTTACCACCCATTGCCAAAATAAGGAGCAAGAAATGCAAATCTAAATGCCCTCCCAACACATCACAACCTCATTTTTTAGCTTCATGCTTAGGATTTTTTTTATTTGTCATCAATTAATGCTCTTAGGCACATTGTAGCATCTTTGTTCAATATCCTAAAACAATATCTCTCTTCACTCAGTGATTAAGAAGGAAGTCAGAAGGAGTTGGGGGCCAGGAAAGAGGTAATGGTGGTGAGTATGGTTACAATACCTTGAGCACACATTAAAATTTCAAAGTTTTATTTAAAAATTATTAATGAGCATCACATTCATTTAGAGAAAACCTATAACCTTTTGGTGGTTAAATTGGTGTCTTAGATGATTCCTGGTAGAATCCAAGCCATTTTCTTAATTTTAGCATTAATTCCTCTATCAGATTTGAACATATTTCAAACCTTAATCTTCCAAATCCATACTGGTTTCCATTCATCCTAATTTAAACCATATACTTGATGGTTAGTGGCAGTACCATTATCCTAAAAATCTGAGTTCAATAAATTGAAGGACTTTTACTTTCCACATTCAGCTAACAAATTCTGTAGCTTTAACATGGAGGAATGTCCCAGTTTCCATAACACTTGTCTAATCAGCCTTGCCTAGCAAGCCTTGCCTAGCCAAACAAGCCTTTTTACTCAATTATCTTAAATGATCCTAGCTTACTTCCAACCTTATCAAATAGCAGTGGGCAGGCCAGATTAATTTCTCTAGAATACAAAATCAGTCTGCCTGGTAAAAATACAAAAGTATCACATGTGATAGTACAGACACATGACAGTATACTAGGTGACATATAGGTGCTGACAATCAGACAATAAAGAATGCATTTAGAGACACTGATTTCACTGCCTACAGAGGCAAATACCTTAGCCAAGGAAAGAGGGCTCTGGGAGAAGAGATTCACAAGAGAGGTACTACCCAGCTTAACTCTATTTATAGAAGAGGGGTGGAAGAGGGACAGACAGATAACCATGGAAGGGGGAAATAAGAGGACCTCCAATTCTTTCAATAGAGGACATCCAGTTCAAATATTACACACCTAAGAGCTTATGTGCAGTTTCCAGTACCAAGGGGAGAAACTTGATATCCTCCCACTGGGACATTCATTCCTAGTCTACTTGAGGGGAGAGGGCAGGGCTATCCAATAGGAAGGCAATCATGGATAATATCTAATAATCATAGTTGTACTGAAAATTCTAATTTCTCTTATCCACAAAAAATACATTTATCTAGCCTTTCAAACTAAATGTATTTCTAGGATGGTATGCCTACTCCTCCTCAATATGGCCACAATGTTATTTCAGCTCATTTCTTTGTTGTTACCAAATCAGCTGTCTTGGTTCCCAAGTTGTGTCTATGAAGACACACCTGTCTCTTCATATCCCAGCCCCAGGGAGCTACTGTCTTTCTGTGAACCACCTTTATATTTTATTTTCTTAGTTGTTTTTTCCATAGCCTTCTTGGTATTACATGTGTCTTTTCATCTTCTTTATAACCTACATGCATTAGGAAAGAAAATTTAATAGTGCATTCAAATTTAAAGACAATCACATGACACGTTATTGTAATTTGTATATAGTAAGAATGTTTGAGGTTTTATTTATGAAATGTATAGTTCTGCTGAGAGATGTTGTTCAGGTATGCATATGTGTAATTTAAGAGACCACCATTAATTAAGACTGGTTAATTTATTATCAGGTCAGAAACCAGAAAGAAATTAGGATTCCAGGTACATGATCAAATACTGATCAGTCATTATCTCAGCAGGAAACAAAAGGCACCCTCTGAAAACAAGCTGGACTATTTAAGAAGGCTGTAGAGCTGGGTTAAGGGAAGATAACAGAACAAAATGAAGATTCTTTCTTTTGTCCCTTTGGCCCAAAGAATAGTGATGGTGCTTGATTATCCCTAAACAAGATGAAATCTTTGGCCATATCCAAAGGAGAATTCTCTTCTAGACACCATGGCTTTGGTACCAATAAGCAGCCTCTGAGAAATTTTAGACTGAGAAGAAGGCAAGTTATAAGTACTCTTGTCCAACTTTTACTTTTAATCTTCTGTTGGTTCCTCCCACTGGCCAACACAACTAGATGCCAGAACAAGAACAATAAATGAGTCACATAAAGGAGATCAGCATCCTTCGAAACCAAGAATGGAGGTTCAGTTTCTCCATGAAATAAATGAAAGAAAAACTCCTTGATAGCATTCTTCACATATAACATATTTCTATAAAAAAATAAAGAAGAGTGAAACACTCATACACACACACATCAGATGAATTTCTTAGCTTCTCTTTATACATAGGAGGAGGATGGACCCCCTATGATTTCATGTCTCTTCATCACCTAGTCAAGAGATAAATCATAAACCATTGATGGTCACCATCTTAAGAACAGATCCCTTAGAAAGAATATTTGCTTCAGATCCCCACAGGAATATAGTTCAGCCACCTGTTATGTAGAAGTCACTGAGGGTATGAATATGGCTGTCAAAGGACTTGATCAGGTTCTTAGGAGAAAATGCAGACAGCCTGACAGAACAGACCTTTCCAGAATTGAAGAGAATATGAGAAAATGGAAAGATCTCCCATGTTCCTGGATAGGTAGGATCAACATAGTAAAAATTGCAATCCTACCAAAAGAAATCTACAGATTCAATGTACTGCCCATCAAAATCCCAACACAATTTTTACAGACTTTGAAAGAAAAATACTCAATTTCATTTGGAATAACAGGAAAGCCAGGAATGATGAAACAATTTTGCTCAACAAAAAAAAAAAAAAAAACCTCAGGAGGTATTACCATCTCTGACTTCAAGTTATACTATAAAGCTAAAGTAATAAAAACAGCCTGGTACTGGCATAAAAATAGACTTATAGATCAATGGAATCTAATCAAAGACCCCAACATTAACCCACACACCTATGAACACCTGATCTTTGACAAAGAGGCCAAAAATAGTCAATGAAAAAAAGATAGTATCTTCAACAAATGGTATTGTCAATAACTGACTGGTAGTATGTAGAAAAATACAAATAGATCCAAACCTATCACCCTACACAAAACTCAAATCCAAGTGGATCAATGATCTCAACATAAACCCAGCAACACTGAACTTGATAGAAAAGAAAGTGGGAAACATTCTCCAACACATTGGCACAGATGACCACGTCCTAAATATAACACCAGTAGCACAGACACTAAGAACAATAATCAATAATTGGGACCTCCTGAAACTAAGAAGCTTCTGTAAAGCCCAGGACACACTCAATAAGACAAAATGACATCCTAGAGAATGGGAAAAGATTTTCACCAGTCCTACAAGTAACAGAGGACTGATATCTAAAATATATAGAGAACTCAAGAAACTAGAGCCCAAAGCCCAAAATAACACAATTAAAAAAACGGGATTCCAACCAAAAAGGGAATTCCCAGCAGAACAATTACAAATGGCTGAGTGGCACTTGAAAAAGTATTCAACATCTTTAGCCATCAGAGAAATGCAAATCAAAACAATTCTGAGATACCATCTTACACCTGTCAGAATGGCTAAGATTAAAAACACAGATAATAGCCAATGCTTAAAAGAATGCAAAGCAAGGGGAACACTCATCCATTATTGGTGGGTGTGTAAGCTTGTTCAGCTACTCTGGCATGCAATATGGCAGTTTCTCAGAAAACTCAGAATCAATATCCCCAAGGATCCTGCAATTCCACTATTGGGCATATACCCTCAAGATGCACACTCGCACCCTAAAAGCATTAGCTCAACTATGTTCATAGCAGCATTATTCATAATTGCAAGAAACTGGAAACAACCTAGATGCCCCTCAGCTGAAGACTGGATTAACAAACTATGGTACATCTACACAATGGAGTACTACTCAGCACTAAGAAAAAAATGATATCCTAAAATTTGCAGGCAAATGGATGGATTTGGAGAATATCCTCCTGAGCAAAGTATCACAAACCCAGAAAGATGGGCAGGGAATGTACTCACTCTTTAGTGGACATTAAACAAAAAGCAAAGCATGTCCAAGCTGCAAAATGCAACCACTGAATAGCTTGGGATCTAAAGCACCTTGAACTGTCATCTTGGAGCCCATTCCTTCCAGAGGAACACCTAATGCAGTCTTGATGTTAGAAGGAGGATATCGGACTTTTCTAGTTGGATGCTGAACTAAACCACCTTGGGACCTCTTGCTCTTTCTGGGAAGGAAATGGGGGGTGGGTAGAGAGAAGAGAGATTGACCTGGAGGGGTTGAGAGTGGGAAGGGAATTTGAACAAGGGGATACATCGATAAAAAATGAGACTTTATTCTATAAAAACAAAATAAAGAACAGACCTTTTCAAGGAGTCTGCAACAGAATCTGCAAAATAATATCTCCAAACACCATCTTCATTCCATAGTTATAATCATCAAATTTCTTAGCCACAAATTTGTAAGTAGACAATACATTGGCAGTGAAGGTTGACCTACTCTCAGCGTTTCACTGTTAATGCTGCTCAGTGTGATGCCCACTCTATTAGGCCCTCATGCAATGAACATGTTAACCAACCTGAAAGGAATGTTTTCACTCAGCAACAGAACCCAGAGTTAAAAATGCACTTGGGCATTGTTTCTGTTTATTTGCCTCAAACTCTGCCTCAGGCTCATTGAACACTGATCAACAAAAGAAGCACCACAGAAACAGTTCAAGGCAAAATTCCAAGTGCAGGAAATAGATTGACAATTCTTAAAAAAATTAAAAAGAAAATATGTTTCCAAATTTTTGTGTTTACTGTAGAAGGAACAGGCTTCATTATGATTTCCTTGCCCCAAGATGTATTTAAGCAAGGAACATTGCGGGAATTGAGAGTCCCTTTACACTATAAAATCCCTTACTCCCAAGTGCATGTGTGGTTAATTAAACATATTGAAAGAGGAAAAAAACAAATGGTCCTTCCAGCAGTTAGATCAACTGTGTTTTGAAGAACAAGATAGTCTGAAACTCCTTGTCCATATCCTAAGTGGTCATTAGAGTAGAAATTACTTGCTGATTCTATTGTGTAGATACTTTCCACATTTTAAATTCAATTATCTTCTAACAAAATAAGGTATACTGAAATCAATACATGCTTCAGCATCAGACTTGGACACAAAATCTGTATCTGCTACTAGTCATATGACTGAATGAACCCAGTTCCTTCAGAAAGTAGGATTTGTAAGATGGGTTTAAAAAAACCAATACCCTCTCTGGGCATTTCAACACCACAGTAGTAAGAATGAAAAGGAAAGAAATGAATGAAGTCTCGTAACAATTCATTGCCACACCAAGCTAAGCTATAAGTGTACTCTCTTGGCCTGGGGAGCCACTTTAGGAAGGTTACAAATATAATCAGTATTGTCCACTGAGAGAGAAGTGCCTGGGGCTTATGTTCATCTACCTCCCATCTCTCATGTCAGTTCACTGATCTGCACTTAACCCCTCTAAACTTCTAAGACTGACTCCACAGCAGTCACTCTGGAGGTTAGCACTCACACAGTGAATGTTGTCTCTTACTTTACTTTCTGGAGCAGTAGAACAAAGTCTAGCCAATGTAGCTGCTTGAAACAGCATAAAGTCATCTCACAGCATGTTTGGGTCAGGATCCAAGCATGTTCTAGCTGAGTCCTTCCTCTGCTCTGAGTCTGATAAGGTAGAAATCAAGGTGTCAGCTTGATGCATCCCCATCTGGATGCTTGACTGGAGAAAATTCTACCTCTGAGTTCTTTTGGTTTTGGATTGGGTTCATCTTTTGATGTCTATAACTGGGACTTCAGTTTTGTTTGTTTTCTTTCTTGCATAGTATGTTTTATCTTGCTAGCTGTTACATCTTTCCAGCACATGGAAGTTCTTGTAGGTCTTGGCCATATTGCTTGCTTCACAGCATGGTAGTTTTCCTCTTCAAAGCCAACAGAAGAAACAGCTATCCAATGTTTCACTTTTGCCTAAATGTCTCTCGTCTCTATAGGCAACATCTGTGTGCCCCCATCTGCAAGTATTTGCCATTTAACCAGCAGGTCTGGTCTTTACAGCAGTGCATGTAAAAGTTCAGGTGCATGTGTGCCTGGGCTTGTCTAACGCTCTCTATTTTTGAGACAGTGTTCCTTATTGACCTTGGAGCTCATCTGTTCAACTAGACTGATGGTAAACATAACTCATGAATTCTCCCATCTCTTTCTAGTTAGTGCTGAAATTACAGGTGTGCACCATCATGCCAGGCTTTTTATGTATGCTCTAGGGAGAACTCAGATCCTCATGTTTGCATGGAAAGTAGAATACCTACTGATAGACATAGCCCCTCTCCAAAACTAAATATTAAGAATGTTCATACTTTAGGAGCTGACTAAATGTTTTGGTGAATCATATTACTATAAATGTAAAAATTTTATTTATTTATTTATTTATTTATTTATTTATTTATTTATTTCAAAGAAGTCACACTTTCTATCCTTGTATACCCTTATTCAAGGTCCCTTTCCCCTCCCGCCACATCAGGTCATTCTTTCTTCTCCACAACTCCTCATCCCCTCCCTAGGCAGGCAGCAGACAGTCCCATGGTCCCATTGACCCAATATTGCTTAGTTCAGTCTCCACTCCTGGCAGATCCAGCTTTCTCACCCCTCCCTCAAGAATGAGTCAGGTGTTCCTCTGAGGGGAGTGGGATCCAAGGAGTCAGTTCAGGGTGTTTCTGATCCCAAGCTGTTCAGTGGTTGTGGTTTGCAGCATGGGCATGCTTTGCTTTTTTCTTGTTTGTTTGTTTAGAGACCACTAATGAGTGAGTACATCCCCTGCTTATCTTTCTGAGTTTGTTATACCTTGCTCAGGAGAATATTCTTCAAGTCCATCCATTTGCCTGCAAATTTTAGGATATCATTTTTTCTTACTGCTGAGTAGTATTCCATTGTGTAGATGTACCACAGTTTGTTAATCCATTCTTCAGTTGAGGGACATCTAGGTTGTTTCCAGGTCCTTACTATTACAAATAATGCTGCTATGAACATAATTGAGCTAATACCTTTGGAGTATGACTGTGCATCTTTAGGGTATACACCCAGAAGTGGTATTGCTGGGTCCTTGGGGAGATTGATTCTCAGTTTTCTGAGAAACCACCATACTGGGTTCCAAAGTAGCTGAACAAGCTTACACTCCCACCAACAATGGAGGAGTGCTCCCCTTGCTCTGTAACCTCTCCAGCATAGGCTGTGCTCTGTGTCTTTTATCTTAGCCAATCTAACAGGTGTCAGGTGGTATCTCAAGGTTGTTTTGATTTGCATTTCTCTGATGGCTAAAGATGATGAGCACTTTTTCAGGTGCCTTTCAGCCATTCGTAATTCTTCTGCTGAGAATTCCCTTTTTAGATCTGAACCCCATTTTTTGATTGGGTTATTCAAGGTTTTGGGCTCTTAATTTCATTTGGAATAACAGGAAAGCCAGGATTACCAAAACAGTATTACTCAACAAAAGAACCTTAGGAGGTATCACCATCCCTGACTTTACGTTCTACTATAGAGCTACAGTAATAAAAACAGCATGGTACTGGCATAAAAACAGATTTGTGGATCAATGGAATACAACTGAGGATCCAGACATTAACCCAAAAACCTATGAACACCTGATCTTTGACAAAGAGGCCCAAAACATTCAATGGAAAAAAGATAGTATATTTAACAAATGGTGTTGGCCTAACTGGATGGAACTGTGTAGAAAAATGCAAATAGATCCGAGCCTGTCACCCTGCACAAAACTCAAATCCAAATGGATCAGAGACCTCAACATAAACCCAGCCACTTTAAACTTGATAGAAAAGAAAGTGGGAAATACACTTCTACGAATTGGCACAGGCGACCACCTCCTAAATATAACACCAGTGGCACAGACACTAAGACCAACAATCAATAAGTGGGATCTCCTGAAGCTAAGAAGCTTCTGTAAAGCCAAGGACACTGTCAATAGGAGAAAATTACAGCCTACAGAATGGGAAAAGATTTTCACCAACCCTACAAGTGATAGAGGACTGATCTCTATGATATATAAAGAACTCAAGAATCTAAATGTAAAAATTTAATGAATAAAGACCAACAAGAATCTCTATTTCTCCCCATCCTGTCTCAGAAAAAAAATGAAATAAATTAGTCAAATACACTTAAAAACTTCTTTCAAATACCTAAAGGTATCTTTTGCTCATTAAAGCCACTGTTTTAAGTATTGAAGCAAAGTTTCATGATTATAACAAAACTCTTGGTTTTACTGAGTACCTCTTCATATTGTTTTTGACTTTACAATATGGTCTTGATGATTTGCAGCTGCTGGCATCTATACCCTGTTCTCTCTACATCAGAGATTCTTTCTTCAGAACTGTAACAATCCGTTATGATTGTCTATGACCACCCAGAAATACTAAGAATTAGGAATATGAAGATAATATTGGGGAAACCATCCAGCACAATTGTCATGTAGCCAGCACACCTCTTGGATGTAATTATTAAGATGCGTGTTTGCACACCCCTTTCCAGATTCTCCTTCTTGAGCTAATCAAACTCTTGGTGTCTGCTTCTGCTTCTATTAGCTATCTTCTCAATATGATTTTTCTATTTCTCAATTAGTGCCATCTGCATTTTCTAACAAACTACAGGATTTCTGATGGTTGTGAAACTGAAAACCAAAAGTAAAATAGTACCCATTTCTCCTTCGACTTATGTGTTCCCCTCCTTCTTTCCTATAAGCCCATAGTTTAACATGGGAGTATTTTGCAAAACAAATTCTCAGAGCCACAGATAAGATTATGGCCACCCAAAGATATGAACTAATTTCTGCTAGCCTCTATGTCTTGGGGCACCAAAATGTCCCAAATTTTTAAGTAGTAAGCTCACTAATGGCTGGCCAACACCATACTTAAATTTCTCAGTGCTCCGTACCTCCAAGCTCTGTCCAGCACAAGAAAATCTCTCTTTAGTTCCCTGGGAATAGACATCAAAGGAAGATTTCATTCTGAATCCCCCTGGCCCAGCAGAGCAATCCTTCACGTGTCAGTATGATCATTATTAGCTGTTCCAGCTTTGGTCTGACATTATTTTTTCAATGCAGGGTATTTTTTAATTCAATATGTATTTGTTTTATGTGAACATTAGGTTAATACATAACTATGCACATTATTGGAGATGGATTTGCATTCCTCCTTAAAAAGGTCAGTTGTAAGTGGGTTTTCTGTAACTTCAACATGAGAAAGTCTCTATAATTTAGAGGGAAATATGCTAGTTTCAAAATGACATACTTTAGGGACCACTTGTCTACTTGTAAAAAGACATGATTATGATATTTTCCTTTGTCAACTGGTCATTCCTTGAAATTTGTCTCTGGGAACTTAGGGTACATTATTTCTCTAGTATATTCCATGTAAAGAATTGATTTATTTGTAGATTTTATGTTTCCATGTAAACCATAGCTACCCTGAAGTTCATGCACCATAATTTGACTTATTATATACTCAGGAAGTGTCTACTTGTTGAATATATTTTGTACAATCTCAAAAATATACAGTGACAAAGGCAGAATGATCCCTATTATCATAAAGTTCACATCAAATGAATAAGACACATCAATAACAAAACACACAGAAAATATATACATAAGCAAGATGTTATAAGCATATATAATAAGTCAGGGTGGGACCCCAGGCCTGGAAACACATGGCTGTAATTATGGCTTCTACTTAAGAGGCTGAAGAAGATAGACTACAAGTTTAAATGTAACCTAGGCAACTTCATGAAAAATGAAAAGAGTATTGGTGATACATCTCAATAGCGTAACATCATTTTTAACTCTTGTGTGAGGGCTTCATTCAATCCCTAGTACTGTAACCAAACAGTTAATCCATAATGGAAGTCCTAGAAAAGAAGCCAGAAAATATCATTAACACATCAATAATGAGAATTATTTGCTTCTATGGAATTATGCTACTATTTGAAGTATTAAGGAATTAAAATTTTAGAGGTTTTGTCCTCCCCCACCTCACAAATCCTAGATGAAAAAGACTATTCATGAACATAAGATCAAGGCTGGTCAAACTGATTCAATCACAGAGACTCTTTTAACCTTCCCCATGCCATTAAATGGGGTGCTTCCAAACTCAGGGTCTCACCTATAAGCAAACATGAGATCCTGATTTCTATTTTTGTCCAAGTGTAGTTGGCTATGGGTTATTTTTGACAGTTAATCTTGGGAAATCAGTTTACCTGAAGAACTCAAGGAGATTCCTTCTCCTCAATATGAAACAGTAGAATATGATGAGCACTGTAGTTTGGACATGCTTTTCAGTGAAGTGCTTTAGATTTATGGGGTCTTTTTGTGACTACTTCTGATGTTTTCTGAGTATATTCACCATTTTCAGAACTCAAAGCCAAAGTTTTGTCTCACTAAATCATACCTAGTTCTCTCATAATTCCTTTACCAGGAAGTTAATGGAACCAGAGACATTTCGTTTCCTTCTAAAGGTAAGATTTGAAAAGTACAAAACTTAGTATATGAAACAAAATATCAAAATAGGGCACTTTAAATTTCTTTAAGGGTCACATTGCATTTTTCAACCTCCCAATATAGTGTGTGTATACCTGTGCTTATCAGTATGTGTATTTTCTCTGATCTCCATGCCTACCTGCATATGTGTGCATGCATGCACATATGAGTACAAACACACACACACACACACATACACACACACACACATACACACACACACACACACACATTTTAAAATGTAATTTAAAGTGTGATTGGCCTAGATCAAAACTTAATTCCAGCTATCAATATTTCATTTAGAACATACTCATTTTGGTGAGCCTGCTCTCTAGATTGCTGTACTTGGTGAGGGGTAGGGCCTGCAAGAGAGATGGCCTGGGGACCATGAAAACAGAAGAGCTGGCCCTGCCCCCTCACCAAGCGCAGCAATCCAGAGAGCAGGCTCTGTACTTCACCTGGGAAAACAGTAGAGTTGGCCCTGATGGTGTGAGTGAGGGTTAGCCAGACCCAAGGGTATGGGATCAGAAAACCTGCCCCCACTCCTTGCTGTCTGCTACAGTGGGTGAGCTAGCAGAGGTGCGACAGTGCTGGAGAGTTTGCCCAGATGGTAACAATAGGAGAAAGCTGAAGGGCTGACCAACCCCAGCTACTACCCAGACCCAGAACCAAGATTAAGAGGTAGCCTACCCCAACTTCCACTTCACCTATGAATTGTTGGAGCATGTAAATGAGATACACCTACAGATACACAAGGCAGCAATAGGATGTCCAAGAGGAGTTCCAAGGAGGGTCCAGTATCAGTTCGAAGCCAGAGGCCTCAAACTGAACCAACGATTCATTGCAGTGAACACTTAGAATTAAAGATATATGGACTAAAGGGTAAGCTGCATGAGCTCAGTGGGTCACATTACAGCTTTTAAGCCAAGATTTTAAAAATTGTTTTGTTTGTTTTGGCAGTGGGGTTACTTTTAAATTTTCTTGTAGTGGGAGATTGCAGGGCAGAGGGTAGATGTGAGGGGACAGGAAAATGAGTAGGATTGGAATACATGATGTAAAGTCCACAAAGAAATAACAAAAAGTTTTAAAAGATATATATCAGAAACATTGTATTTGGTGGCTTGAGTAGGCAGAAAAATATCCATGGAGTGGGTAAGAAAAGTGAATAGTTGTTAGTAGGAATGGGTACTGACTGTGATGGCGTGCTATGACACTCAGAGAGTGACTTTTCACTCTATATCCTTTTGAATTTATACAGTTTAAATTATGTAAATATTTCATTAATTAAATTAAAAGGGAAGTCCCTAAAAGATCCATCAATCTAGCTTTATTATGAAAAAGATGACAGAGTATGTTTTATTTAAAATAATGTAAATATACTTGTCAATGATAAAAAACACTTTTGTTATGAAACTGTTTTTCATTCTTCATATAATTCAGAGAAACTGTTCAAAGTATTTTTTCAGAGTCTTCTTTGGGATCCAGGTCCAAGAAGTTTTAGTTAAAAGTGAAGAGCGTTTGTATGTATTGACATAGCTATGTTGTGTTAGTTCCACTTCCTATCACTTCAAAGGAAGGTCTTTAAATCAATCATAGGACAAAGATATCAAACAATAAGAAATGGAACAAGTGAGCAGGCTGATATTTTTTGTCTGTATCTTTGAACAAGATGACTAAAAGCAGCCAACAATAATCACTTATAATTGCCTAAGTTAACTAGAATGACATTTTTGTGGGACAAAACAACATTCTGTGATGTTGTGTGTTCTTTCATGTATCCATCTATACAAACCACAGAGATCAATAACTCAGACATGAAAGTAAAATTTTCAATCACCCTCCGTCTTGCCATCAATCTCCTCTCCTGAGAACTTATTTCTTCCTGTTTCACCTCCAGTTCTTATCAAAAAGATCAGAAAGGTCTAAAGGAGATAGAAAGGCCTTTGGAAAGTTCATATCTAGGCTATCTCAATGCCTGAATCTCCTAAAGGTATTATAAAAAAATAAATTAAATTAAACTCACCAGCTAAAATGGGTTGGTGGTTAGTTTACAGTTTTCTCTTCATGCTTGCTTGTACTAAACCCAAGTCTTTTCACTTGCCTGGCATTTAAGGAAAAAGTATTAGGCAGTACTGTTTGGAGACAGGGTTCAAAAGTTCTAATCCAGGCAGTCTTCTCCCTTCTTTTCCTAAGGATAATTAAAAAGGTGTCATAGACACCTATAATCATCTTTGGCTTTATTTCTAAAAGTTGTAAAGTCACAGATTTTCCCTTTGCATTTTATTTCTGCTTGGGCAATGAACCAGCCTTCATGATTCCCAATTTTAAAATGTATGGTAACTTTACCCAAAACTAGCTCCTAAAATGTCCCCAAACAAATTGTTTAAGTTTTAAAATTTTTATCATTGATGTGAGTATGCTGCGTTCACTGTTCTCTGCCAAAAGAGATCTCCAGAAATCCCTCAGGGAAAACACCTGATGAGGAGAAGGTTGCCATAGCAACATGATGCTGACTGCGGAAGTGTCACAAGAATCAAACCATGTTTTTCTGCCTTGACAAATGTGCACAGGCAGAGGCATTTGATGACTTCATTGTGCCAGAATATACTGGCATTGGCCAGGATTAAATATGATAAAAGTAGATTTATGATTGGTTGTATATGAATGCAAGAAAAATAGGAAGGGCTAAGGGAGAAGTCATATACTCACACTGGATTCAAAACTGAGCATTTTGTCACCTAGTTCACCTAGTTCCTGATGAACAAAGAAAACATTTCCACAGTAAAAAAATTTTTGATAAAGTCTAACAAACAACCTAAATCCAGGTATGCAAGGTGTCACAGAAATCATAGAAAATATGAAAAGCCAAAACAGTAAGAGAGTAAATTAGATGAATTTCCAGACAAAGAATTCAAAGCAATGATTTCAAGTATGTTCAAAGAAATTTAAAATATACCAAATAAACTGCTAAATTATTTCCCAGAAAACACAGTTTAATTAAAGAACTTAATACAGGGTATGAGTATAAAATTTAAGAATGAGATAGATAGACCAAAAATCTCCAAAATGAATGTGAATAAATCAAACTAGAAACCCTATGGAAAGCTTCCCCAACAGAATGGGTCACAAAGAGGACTATGATCAAGCCTGAAGACAAAGTAGGTGAATTGGAAACTCAAGACAATAACAGTGATAAAATAATAGAGATGAATGAATAAGACATGCTATGATATATCCTTAGGGTTTTTTGAAAATACCAAATGTTCTAGGGCGTAGAAGGAAAATGACTGCATGACAAGAGCATAGAAACTATTTTCAATAAAATCATATCAGAAAAATTTCCAAATCTAGAAAACAACTATTCATCCAAGAACAAAAGGCACTTAGATCATCAAACATTCAAACCCAGAAAAAAATTGAACACATCATGATATAGTTAAAATACTCAATATTTGGAACAAAGAAAGTATATTGAAAGAAGTTCTAAGTCTTACATAAAGGCAGGAACATTAGAACAATAGCATATTTCTCAACAGAAACTTGAAAAGCCAGAGCCTTAGAATGATATACTTTAATGATGTCTAAGGGATAGTACCTGTCAACCCAGACTACTATACCCAGCAAAAATATCTGTCACAATTTAAACAGAAAGAGAAGCATGAACAAAACATAAAGAAATTCATGATCACAAGACCATCTCTAAAGAAAACACTTGGAAGAATCACTTTGATTAAATAGAAAAAAAGCATAGTCATGAGGTTAAAGGAAAGAATAAACCATGATACAAGAAGTTGTTAAATAAATTATGAATAGGAAAACCTCAAATAATACAGAAACAAGAAAATAGCAAACATTAAAGCATACATGAGAATAATTATTAATGCTTTTAATATATTTTATTTATTATTGTTGTGTATATGTGATGTATGCATGAAAGATGGTGTAGATATAAATGTTCCTCAACACACATGTAGAGGTCAGAGGATGATTTATTTCTGAAGCAATGATTCTTTCCTTAAGTTGCTATCACAAATCACATAAAAAATATAAAGTGCCATTTAACAAAGTAACATTCTGGTAAGGCATGTACACAACGTAAGCTGACATCTGCTACAAAGGAGGTCTCCCAGTCAGCCAAAAACCAAAGCTACCACTTTTGAGTTCATTAAAACTCTATACTTTGTTATTTCAACATTTGGCTTAAAAAAATGTTCAGATAACCAACTGTATTGAACAAATGCTCTTCCTGTTTGGGTCCCCCAGGTGCCAGAGAAGTCATTACCAACTCCCCTAGAAGTGTTTGGATTACATACATGATTGCATCTACTTGATAGATTGTAAACGTGCCCTAAATTGCCCAAAAACCTTCTTTCTCCTTTACTCTGAAAGCCAATTAGATGAAAACAGTCCTCAAACTCACTGATGGACGTCTGTGTTCTCTATTCCAGGTGATGAATGAAGCCTTAATAAAATGCAAAATACTCCCCAGGTGGCCCCAAACTTCCAGCTGTCTAATCTCAGACATGGAACCAGGCCAGAGTTCCACAGTTGTTTCTGGAATTAGAATCCGGAGACACTTTAGCAACATGCGGTCATGGATTAGAGCTCTGACCTAGTTTCTGGTCATTTTGGCTCATCCCAGATAAGTCTCCATGTTCTCCATAAAGAGAGAAATTCATGTTTCATAGACTTGTATATAATAAAAGATGTTTAGTGTCCAGTAAATGATTCTTAGGAGGCACTCAAATGCTGGTTGACTAATTCCACTGTTTCATACTGAAGATCACAGTTGTGAATGACTGAGGAGACAGACATATATGGGAAAGAGGATGCCTGATGGCAGTGGGGACAGAGAACGCTGGCAGCACCTGCCCAATTCAGTGCTTTGCAACTGGCACCAACAACTGTGGCTCAAATGTTGAAGCTTTTTTCCTTAATGTAAAAACTAATCTTTTTATGTGGAAACATGCCCTTTTTTAGTCATTGGCTGGAGGTTTTACAAATGCTGTGTGCATACAATAAAACCCACTTAACATACCAGTTTCAGCTGTGAACCATATGTAAGGATTCCTGACACTCAACGTAGCTGAGCCTACTCGGCTCAGGGGGGAATGCACCTTGTATGGAGGCATGCCCCTGGGCGTGGCTGTGTAAACCCTGGAGCACTGCATACAGAAACACCTCCCTGGATGCATGAAGCATGCAGAGGCACGAGGCACGCCCTAAACGTGACTAAGTAAACCCGTACACACCCCTTCTCTTAAAAGAGACTGCAAATATGTGGGGTCTCTCTCTCTCTATCTCCTGATTTCTGTCCTGCTTCTCTGCTTCTGCACCCGCCTGGGATCTCTCTTAAATAAACTCTCATGTGGCCTTGGTAGTGTGCATCTCTTTTCACGTGCGAAACTAACATCATATGCTTTCAAAGCTAGCATTATATCTTTTTCCTTTGTTTATTTCTTAACTGAATCAGAAACAAAAGCAAAAGCAAGAAAGGAAATGATACCCCAAGGTACAAGGAGTCTATCTTACTAGCATGAACCAGACACAGGGGAGTTTCACACACCACAATTAAAGTAATGACTTTATCAACACAGTCTTGCATTATATACTTTGGATTCCACACACATGGACTCAACTTAGAGACGATTGTTTTTCCAATTTTGATCTCATTCTATGGATTTACTTTGGAGGCTTTTGTAAAATGTCAAAACCCAGTCCTTCTATTAAGAGATTTTCATTTTGATGTGTAATATTCCTCTTAAAAGAACCCCATGATTTCTTTAATCCTCATCTCTGTCATGATTATTCAGTCAAGGTTAAGAATCCATCTAAACAAGGTGATTTCAAACAAAACAATAAATCCGGGTATGGCTCTTCACAAATTGTTGCCTGCTCTGGGGAACCCATTCTTTCTACAGGATTGCCTCATCCGGTTTTAAAAGAAGAGGAGGTGTCTAGTCTCACTGCAACTTAATATATCATAGCAGGCTGGTATCCCAGGGAGGCTCACCTGTACCTGATGATAAACAGTGGATGAAGAATGGATGGGGTAGGGAGTAAGAACTGATGAGGAACTGAGAATAGGGGACAGAGAAGAATCTTTGATTGGGATGTAAAAACAAAAATAAACAAACAACAAAAACTTACATCATATGCTTATATAATGTTTTTAAAAAGCTAAAGTGTGGCCCAGGAATTTACTGTGCTAATTTCTTCTTCTCAGTATGATTCTGAAAAAGGTGGTGAAAGAACCCATTTTAGAAAGCACTATCACTAACATTCAGATTAAAAAACAGTGACAATATTTCCATCTGTTGTAAAAGAAGTAAAAAGGTAGAAGCTGTTGGTCCCTAGATGAAGCTGAAGATGAATTGCCTCCAGTGGGGATGGCCTCAAGACCATCACAGGCCTTGTAGTGGGAGGGACAGCATTAAATGGAAATGGAGATCTAAATATGATGGTGTCCAAAAGAGAAAGTCTGAAAAGGAACTACATGGAGAGAATAAATGAGTAAGAGAGAGAGAGGGGGGGGGTATAAGCAACCATAAGGAAAACGGTCAGAAGAGGCCAGAAAGCTATTCAAAAAACAAGCCTTTATTTATAACAAAATCCTTAAGCAATCAATCACCCTGAGGAGTCTCGGACTACTCCCCAAAAGGAAAGATCTGATTTTTGTAACCTTTTATGAGTGACAGGAAGTTTGACATGATGTGATTTAATTCACCATTACATATGTAACAGGAAACAAAGGTGCCAGGTCCATAAACTGGGAGCTATGAGGACATAGAACAGATTGCTTCTTAACTCTCTGTCCTAGAGACAGCTGCAGGGAGGCAATGTCCTGATACAGAATATGAGCCTAAAGTTTCAGGCCAATGTTCTAATACATCCAGCTCAGCACATTTAATAGGTCTGTACATTTTTCTACAGCCCTTATAATTTTACATTTTTATCTTTTATTAGTTCTTCAAAAATTTTAGAGAATATATTTTGATCACATCTACCCCTACTCTTCCCAGATCCACTCTCTTCCATTCTCACTCAACTTTGATGGATATATAATTTCATATTGCAGAATATCAAAAATGTTTAAAATTTACTCATCTGAGGCATGGTGTGGATGCCTTTGGAAGAAGATCTTACCAAGTAAATTTATCTAAGAAGTTCTAAGGACAAAGCAAGTATAGCAAATTGCTATGCAATATTTGTACTCTGTATGAAAATGTACTTTTGTGAGCGGTGAGCAGTTTCCAGCACCTCTGAAAAGTCACTCTCTGGGACCTGGGTCAACTCATAGAGTCTGATCTCAGACTCTCCCTAGCATACAAGACTAAAGTTTGGCCATGAAGAGCTTCTCCAGCCACACCTAAAAAAGGGACGTTGCACGGCCGGCCCCGCCTCCAACTACATCAGCAGAGAAGGACTGAGGCTTTGAAATTCAGACTCTGTCCAGAGGTAAGCAGATTCTGACACCTGATCGCCCATGCAGAGAGTAATTATCTGGAAGCAGGGACAATCTCTAGAATCTGATCTCAGACTCTCCCTATCAGAAAGGATGAGGGTTTGGCTGTGAAGAGCTCCTCCAGCCATACCTAAAAGAGGGGACCTTGCATGGCCGGGCAACGTCAATAGGGTGAAATGCATCATCAGAGAAGGAATGAGGCTTTGGCATTCAGATTCCTGTCCAGAGATGAGTCAGAGATCAAGCAGACACCTGACTCAGAGGATACAGGAGACACACCAGCTCTCTTGCCACAACTGACTAGGAGCTGCCTAATTGTGAACCACTGAAGCCATGGGCAGATACCAGTGCAAAATATATATAATAATATAAAGAACAACAAGGCAACACCAGAAGAAACTGGTGGATCTACAACTACAAGACATGAACAGAACAATGAAGAGGAAACAGAAGGAAACAACACAAAAAAACACCATTATAAAGATTACTGAAGCCTTCAAAGAAGATATGAAAAATTCCCTTAAAGAAATAGAAAATACAAAGAAAGAACTGGAAGAGATGAACAAATCCTGGAAAGAAAACCAAGAAAAGTTAAAGCAAAAAACGAAACAAACATTCCAGAAACTAAAAACTGAAATAGAAGCAATAAAAAAGACACAAAATGAGGCAAAGATGGAAATAGAAAATCTGAAGAAAAGAGCTGGAACTACAGATACAAGCATAACCAACAGAATCCAAGAGATGGAAGAGAGAGTCTTTGGAGTGGAAGACTCAGTAGCAGAAATAGATACATCAGTCAAAGAAAATACTAAAACCAAAAAGCCATAACACAAAAAGTTCAGGAAATCTGGAATACCATGGAAAGACCTAACTTGAGAATAATAGGAATAGAAGGAGAAGAATACCAGCTCAAAGGAACAGATAATGATTTCAAAAAATCATAGAAGAAAGCTTTCCTAACATAAAGAAGGAAATGCCTATAAAGATACAAGAAGCTTACAGAACACTAAATAGATATAGCCCCCCCAAAAGTGTCTACTCACCACATAATAATCAAGTCACAAAATATAAAGAACAAAGAAAAAATTTTAAAAGCTGCAAAAGAAAAGGGCCAACTTACTTATAAAGGTAGACCCATTAGAATAACTCCTGACTATTCGATGGAAATGATGAAAGAAAGAAGGTCTTGGTCAGAAGTTATACAGACACTAAAAGAGCATGGCTGCCAACCTAGACTACTATACCCTGAGAAATTATCAATTGCCATAGATGGAGTAAACAAGATATTTCATGACAAAGTCAGACTGAAACAATATCTATCTACCAATCCAGCCCTCCAGAAAGCATTAGAGGGAAAACTCCAACCTAAGGATCCCAGATACACTGATGAAAGCACTCTTCTACTCTTCTACTCTTGTTGAAGGTATTATACTCATGCAGCATATTTAAAATGTAATGTAAAGTTCTAGTACTTAAAATCTATTATTATAAACCTTTTACGATAATTAAGAAATGCAAGTTAGTAGTTAGTCATCTACAATAATCAAACTTGTAGTCATATTAGGTATATTTGCAAAGTTAAATATAAATATACTTCAGATAGGTAGGTGGTCTTTAAACACTTCAGAGAACTACAGAATATGGCATGTAATATGTTTTAATTACATAAAGCTTTTCATGACAATGAGGCACAACTGCTCCTGGTAACACCAATTTACCTCAGAAAAGGATGATGGGCATTGAAGCACTTCTATATGAAGTTTGCTTCAATGTGGCAAAGGTAGCCATTTGAGCAAGAAACTGCCCTTGCCTCCACTACTGACAGAATGCTGTCCAAACTGGATAAGCAGGACACAAAAGAAAGTAGCTGCCAAACTTTGCCAAGACAAAGTAGGACAGTACTTCAGAATTCCTGCTTCACAGTGTTTCTGTCAGATATTTTAGGCCCATAGGCCAATAATGGATGTCTAAACATTGGAAAGGAACTTTGAGGTAACTGTCCAGGCACTCAGCTATTCCTGTCATTTTTTAATTTGGGGAGTTGCTTATTCTGCATTTCTTGCTTAATTAGATAATATTATATCCTTCTTGGATATTTGATGAAGTTGAAGATGAGATAGTTATCAGTTTCAAAAAAAATTTACATAAGGGATGTAAAGTTTATAAGGTTGAAAAACACAAAAGCTTAAGTTTTTTACCTCAAAAAAAGTTTTGAGGTCTAAAACAATTACTTTGGGCTAGTAATACAATTTGGATTAGAAAGGAAATTAGGCACAAAACTTTGGACTCACCAAGATAGGATACATAATGGAGTATTTTCTCTGAATTTGCCAAATGCAAAGAAACTGGATATTGTAAATGTAGTTTTACCTAATAATTACTTTTATTATATATAATTTTGCTGTATTAAAAAGGTTAAAATTTTTTTTACTTAGGGGGAAATGTGGAATATTTGTATACTACACTACACTATACATACTGTGTGAAAATGTATTGCTGTGAAAGGTGTAATAAAAAGGTAGGAGGTATAAATTGAAGAGAAAGAAAGAGGATGAGGAAGTTAGGCACAGGCAATATGCTAGAAGACACAGAAGAAGCAGGATGGAACAAGACAATGACAATTACAATAATATTCTGCAATGGAAGCTAAGGGGATATTAAATCTGTCAGAATGTCTTATTGTACAATAGTTCTTGTCGATTTCATAATAAAAATATTTTATTTGAACATAAAAAAACAAAAAAAAGAAGCAGGATGGGTGGTATGTAGCAAAATGAAAAATAATAGAAATGGGGGTTAAGTTATAGCAGCTAGTTAAATACATGCCTAAACTAATGCCAAGCTTTCACAATTAATAATAGGTCTCCATGTCATTATATGAGAGCTGGATGACAGGACAGAAAAAGACTCATTACAGCAGATAGTGGGACAACTTTTTTTGTAGCCAGAGGTCCTTGACAGTGCAGAGAATGCCTAGAACACCAACATTAGTCCATGAAAAGGAGAAAGCCACCTCCATATAGCATCTACATTTGGCAGAGGAAACATTAAGGTTAGAGGTATTGCTGGGATATAGAAGAAGCAGTGGACAGACCAAGAAAGATCTTCATAAAATGTTTGGTAAGAATCATGCCTCCCTGGCACAAGCCTCTCACTGCTGTTCATGGCAAGGTCTGGTTCTCAGCAAAACTTAGCAGAAATAGTAAATTAGAAATTGTTGCAGCACTTTTTTTTTTTAAACAAACACGTATTTAGTTGTCCATCTAACTTCAATCATTTGAGAGGACAAGGGGCACTGTTTGGGGAATCTTTAAAAATTCTTCAACATTTTTCTGTTATCTTTCCAGAACTGCATGCTGATTATAGGACATATGGTTGGTTAGATATATTTGACCTAGTCAATAGATTCAGACTAGTTATAATTCACATGCGTGCCACATTCTTGTTAAGCATCAAATCATTCCTAAAATGTCTGCTTTCAGCAGATCTCTCAATCAGCATGATTAATGAAGCATCTGTTATATACACAGAGCTAAGACTCAGGGTTATACTGTGAGAAAGAGAAAATATAGCCACAAGTGAACTTCCTGTGGCTTCTCAGACCCATCAATTATGAAGAACAACAACTGCCAAGGAATCATGGTCAAAGGAATGTGAAGGTTCATGAAACCCTCTGCACATTGCCCTCTGAAAGAACCACACATGGAGGCTGCTATCAGGTCCTGCAGTCTGCACTGAAATATTTTTGGGGACTCAACTGACTCTCACCCTCAAGAACCAGAAGATGTAAAACTGAACAAAACTCAGAACAAATGCCTCCCCCTCCAAACCACTTCCTCACGAAAGGGACAGAGTAAGTGCTTTCTCAGCTGACTTATGTTTTTCCTCAGTGATACCAAAGCACTTTTGTTCAAAGGTATATGAGACCTGCCTTGGTGAAATGACTTTTCAGTTCCACAAAGAAAAAGGTTAGAAGAAGTGGAATTGTCTGCCACTTAGTTTCACTGTCAACTTCACAAATTTTGCTGAATGCAAAGAACCAGACAAAGTTGAAAGCAGAAAATGATAGTCAAATATATGGGATGGGTGACATCTCAGAGGCTATTTGTCTGCTGACTCTTTGAAAAGAATAGCTTCCTTGATTCCTTTGAACTTGGTCAGTCATCTTACCCAGCAGGACAATTGCTAGCTTTGTACACATGGTTCTTGAAAGTCTTCAATTTTGCCTTTCTCGTGGTTTCTCTGGTGTGAATTAATTTCCCACATCAAAAATGAGATTCTGTGCTCTTCTGGGAGAATTTCTGCCAAATTACAGCAATAGTTCTCAAACTAGTGTATCACAAAATCACCTTGGTGGACTTGTTAAAATACATATTTCTAGATTCCTTCCCCAGGAGGCCATAGGTGGAAGCTGGAAATCTGGATCTCCAGCAGGGTCTCCTAAATGAGCAAAGACTGCTGGTCCAGGCACTGCTACTAAGAACATAGCTGTCAGCCTGTATGCTTCAGGCCTGAGGGCTCCATCACAGTAACCATGCAAAAGGCGACAGGAATCCAACAAGAATAATGCTTAGTATGCATACATCTATTCCCTTCAGAGTCCCATTTATCCCATAAATATAACTGTTAATTAAATATTAAAGCATAATTTTTTAAAACAAAAAAGCCCTCAAGAACAATATAAAAAATGTATCAGACTTTCAGAGAGTTTAGTTGTGCTTACCAGGATTAAACAGGGAAAACACACACACACACACACACACACACACACACACACACACACACACACACACACCTGCCCTCACCCACTTTCCAAACTATAAGTGTCTAGAATGTGCTGTGAGAACCATCCTCCTAGTAGATCTTTCACATCTCTTCCATGTCTGCTTTCAGTGTTTATAAGTTTAAGTTTAAGTTTAAATTTATGGAAAATGTCAGAGCAGATGTGGAGTGCCATGAAGGGGTTTTCTGGGTTGCACTGTATCTTTCCTGTGTTCTGATTAGACCCAATTAGCTCATCCAGGTGAGAAATTTGAGTGTGGATATATATTAAATATTTAGTAAAACCTGAATATTGGGGAGAGAGCACACATTCAAATCCTAGGCAGACAGCTCAGGAAATTCTTGATCCTTGAATACAAGGATAAATAGCTGAGATTCAATCACACACACCTTTAATCCCAGCACAGAGAAAGCCAGAGTGATGACCTATACCCTTAATCCCACAACTCCAGAGGCAGAACTTCTGTTTCTGTGAGTTCAAGGCTAGCTACAAAACAGAGTAGTACCTACCTTTAACCCTAACCTAGATAGGATACAGCTGACAAGAAGGGTATATAAGGCCTAGAAGGAACCCAGCACAAGCAGAAGTGGCCAAGGCTGAGAAGTGAGCAAAGGTGAGGAAGTGAGCAAAGGTGAGGAAGTGAGCAAGGCTGAGGAAGTTGCAAGGCAGCTGGGTGAGAATTGACTGTGGTGCTGTTTCTCGCTAATATTTCAGCCTTTCCCTGATAATTGGCTCATAGTCTCATTTAATACAATCTGAATTCGTGCAACTATATTTGAAGACCCTTTGCTAACTGCCAGCTGCTAAGGTTTGCCTTCCACATCTGCAGACAGCAATCCTAGGTTAAGTATTCCTGTTCCAGAATTCACTAGCCCAGGACTTGTCTTTTGCTAAATCTGTAGTGAGTAGCATGAATAAGCCATAAATTATCATCTGCTTCCTGGAAAATATATTATTATATCTTTATTTTCCCTTATATGAGAGGAGATATTGATGTTGCTGCCAGTATTCTAAATACTTCTGGTCAAAGTCACGGTCACTTCCTGCTGGTATCCTCCTGCAGCCCTAATTTCTCTCCTCCACACTCACAGTCACTCCTTCTTTGAATCTCTTCAGCTGAGAAATTTGAGTAATTTTGTCAAATGGGATTCTAATGGTTTGTTAAAATACTTTAACAATCTCCCATGTCTCTTCAAACAAATATTTCTATACTTGATATGTCTGCTATGGTTTTATATGATGCATTTCCTGGCCACCAGGAAGCCATACACCATTCTACTCTGAGCTCAGGCACAATGATATGGGCTAAGTCAGTAAGTAATGCCCTTGCTTCAAGCACCTTCCTGTCACTGGGCTCAGGGCTAGCTGTTCAGTTCACCTGAAGTATGTGACCTTCCATTCAACCCTCTCAGGTTAGAACTGAAGACTTTCCCCCAGTATATGATACTAACCAAGCCCTGTTCCTACTTGTTGGTGTACATTTTTTTCTTTCATAGCATATAAGAGTCAATAATTTAAACACTTTATTTTGTATGATGCCTATTATATACAACATGAATTATATAAGTTGAATGAAATATAATTCATCAAGGGAGTCTACATTTTTGTCTTGAAAAAAATTTTTAAACATTTTGTTTTACTCCAATCAGTAATGTCCAGAATACATTGGCCATTGACACAACCTGAAAGAGATCAAAGATTTCCATATTTTGTTTTATCTGTTCAAGAACTAGCACAGTGCTGAATAGTCAACATATTAGACATTGGCCATTTACAGTAAGTCTGACTAAAAACCTTGGCTTATCCTTCAGTACAAACTCACTATAAATCATTTACTCTTCAAATGTATAGTCCTATGCTGCAACAGGTTTTAACTCTTAATGGTTCTGATGGAACAGCCTCTGGACATGGAGCTTGCATAGAGAATCACTCATGAGTTTTCTGGCATAGTCACAACCTCATTGCTACTGCTGGCTGAGCATATACTGAAGTTCTGTCTCGTCCACTTGATGAGCAACTTCAGAACTAGCCAGACTTTTGCTGAAATTCTACAAATCACTTTTCTTATTGCATAGAGTTTGTACAGAAAACTCGATCTGTTCAGGGATAGAAACTAACAGCAAACCATTTGGAATATATTATATTCCAAATAAATATTAAATAAATTATTGGTTTCAGCCAATAATGTCACTTTCTTTGACCTGATCTAGAGTCATAGTACATTAAATATAATAGATATCTACCAAGGTATTTACAAGCACAAGAATCTTAACAATGTACAAGTCTCATACTAATGATAACGATTTATAAGTGAACATGAATTCTGTTCATTTATTTAAGTATATTTGACACAATATATGTAAATAAATTAGAATATATTTGCAGCTATTTTCAAACAATACATATTTTGAGACATAGCACTTATATAATTGAGTACATTGTCAGATGTTCATAGAAGATAATTACTTTATATAACATAAAACATATACAGAGTGATTCTACTATAGAAGTGCTAGTCAAAACTAGCTCTGAGAGATCAAAACTAGGTTGACCCACAAGCAGAATCAACCAGTTTGAATTCTCTAAATGCTTGTCACCAGTGGTCACAAAGGGGAATGTGCCAATGACTGAAACTAAGTAACTAAGCTACAATAATACTTTCTATTATATATTTTAATAAAATACTCAAAACACTTAACTTTCTGCTACAGAGGCACATGTTCATCAGTGCCCATTACTGCTCTATTCACAACAGACAAGACATAAAACAACCCATGGATCAACTGATGGATGGGAAATGAAAATGTTCCTATCTACAAAACATTTTATTCAGCTGTAAGGAAAATGAAATTCATAGGTAAGTGGATAAATCTGGAAATGGTAATTATCATGAGTGAGGTAACCCAGTCTCAGAAAAACATGTATCACATGTTCTCACTCATATGTGAACCTTAGCATTGAATATTTAAATTTGTGTGTTCAGTTTTGGAGTATCTATAGAATCCAGGAAGCTAGAATTCACCATTGGTTGGGAGTAGAAGAAAGACCTTAATGTAGGGAGATCATAGAACACAGGTGAAATAAGGGGGGGGATAATGGGGAGAAAGGATCACTGGAGCAAGAAGTCATAATGTGGAACAAAGGAAATGGTGGGAGAGAAGAGAAATAATAGAAGATCTTAGAGGACTCAGGGAGAAAAATGGGGTAAATTTTATCAAACAACATTGTACAAATTCTTAAATAATTAAAAGGCACCTTCAAGTATTAATGGATTTTTTTTAATGTTGACAACTAAAAACAATGAAACACTTCAAGTTGAGCAATCTTGAAGACAGTGTTTCCTAATTCTAGTGCCTGCTACTTTTCTAAGAGATTCCTGGGCTATGGTGCTAATGGTAGTTTATATTAACACTCAATGTTCCCATCTATTTGCTTTATGAGTAAGTAAATTACAGTGATTATAAAATGGGGTGAAGGGACACAGAGAGGCAAAAAGAAGTGAGAGGGAAAAATAAACTCCATAGAGCTGTAAATTCACCGCTGTGGTCCAGGAGTGATTGGCAGGTATGAAGCTATGGGAAAGATGTACAATGTATTGACTTCCTGCTGTACTTAGAATGATGAAAAGGATCACTAGAAATGTAACTTAATGAGGACAAGAGAGAAGTTTCTTTGCTGGTTAAGAACCTGGAGCAAAAACCTGGATGGGCTGTGTCAGGACCAAAAGGGCTTCATGTATTTTGTGCCATAGGGAACCTTTCAATGCTCTAAAATTCCATGGCTTGTTAGAAAGCTCCCTGACCAATCTCAAATACTTGCCTAGAGTACCTACTGAAATCATGACAAAGGTCTTCAGAACTACATGAATGCATCTGCTAACTGCTCAAGCAGGCCAGTGCCATGGCCAAGAAGAACAAGATGCAGAATGTTGGTTTTGTATGCTTCTCCAGCCATAATCAGTAGCTTAATTTTATTAGTGAAAAATTTTAATAATCATGTGTGAATGTCAGTGTAGTCTTTGGGGTTTGCTTTTGTTTCTATGAAACATTTTACTAGCTCACATTTTGGCATTAAATGGTGCATCTTTCAATGGTGCCTTCAGAAACAGAGCTTGAGAATGGTATCCTATCATGCATTCACTATTTCATTGGATGTGGTGCTGCCTCAGCACAAGGGAAGCAGGATTTGTCAGGGAAATAGAGCCAAGCAAAGTGGGTTCTTAGCTGGAGACAAGCTTGAGAAACTTGAGACAACACTTGAGAAAACTGTAGAGCAAAAGCCACACCACAAAGCTAGTAACTCATTGTGAGAAGTGGGCAGCCCTTGCATATGATTGCTGAAGTCACTTTCCAAAGTCAGTTCTTAGCAAGCAACACCTCTGATGACTGACTCCATTCACAACAGCTGTGGCATCTCCACAGGCAACTGACAGTATCCACTACTGGCATTTTTATTGGCATCTGACAACCTGTGATTAATTAATTACTGATTTATTTCTTCTACTCTGTGCCCCTTTCCTCTTTATTCAGGAGTCAACAATCTTTTATTTAAAGAAACACAGTTCAGACTTTAAAAGGCACATTATCATGCCACAAGCACTTAACTCTAGTAATACAGAGTTACAGCATCTACAGATGCTTTATAAAAATTGAGCCTGACTATGCACCGTTGAACTATATTTACAAAGATACACAGCAGGCCACACATGTGGTCCACAGGCCAGAAAACCTGTTCTGGTCCATCACCCTCCTTTCTTCCTCCTGATTTATCTCCCAGAACACTTGCCTTTGCTCTCTCTCAGGTAGTACCTCTTTAAGGCTCCATTGTCACTCTTTCCTCCTCACCCCTTGTAGAACACAACAATAACAGCATGCCTACTAACTAATAATCAGCTCTTACTTATTCCAAAGGCCTGCAAAAATTCAAGTTTCCTATTTTGTTTTTATCTTCAGTTACCAACCTCTTTGATTCTATTAATAATGGCCCTACTTTATCTGACAGAGTTGGAACAAGAACTAACTTCTCCCTTGCTCTCCTTCAAGGAGGATCTGAGAATTACACAAAATCAATATCCCAAAAAACATTCAAAACCAGGAGGTAGCATTTTCTGTGGAACACAAATCAATTTGTGTTCCATGCACAAGGCTCTTTTATCTCCTTTTTAAAGGTTGCTTTGTTCTTTTATAAGCTACTTCATGTGGCTATTCCAAAAAGAACAATCTCAAGTCCTTTTTACTAACAAGAAACTGGAATGGGTTTTCAGAGACAGTAAAGCATGGATAAGCACAGCAGAAGTTCCAGTCAGTCTTTAAACTTCACAACTCATTGGCCAAAGTAAAAGACCATATGAATGAAGGTCCTTAGCCCTGGTTACTAAGAAAGGAGCCACTGTGATTCAGGGAGTTATCCCTTCTAGGAGATTGATCTCAGATCATCTCAATCCTAACTTGATAGGATTGAGATGATCTGAGAAATTAAAATGGCACACCCCTAGGTGTTTCTATAAAAAGTGTTTCCAGAGATGATTAAAAATGTAGGGAGGATCCACCTATAATATTGATAGTCACATTTCATGGGCTGGGTACCTACATGGAATAAAAGGATAAAGAAAAGCCAAACATTTTCAAATGTGTCTGAAAAATGATTCTCAAGTCTCTGCTATTCTCAGCCCTATATGATTAGCTTTCCTTAAAATAATCAAAATACTTAAAAATCAAAATATCTCATGCTTTACCAATATAATTGCTTATAGTTTCTATTGTGTGTCTGTTGCTTCTAAGAAAAAAGCAATAGGATCCTAAGAGTAGGGATTTATCAAAAAGTCTGCCTCTGTCTTTTCAGGTAAATATGCATATCAGCTAAATTTGAAACATGATTCATTATTCAGTATTGCTGTAACTGATCTTTGAGTGTTAAATAACCACACTTGGAATCCAAAGTCAATGAAGATATAAGATCTAATAGGATACTCAATATTTTAGTTCTTGCTCCCAGGTCAGCTAGGTTATAGATAACAAGGTATTTCTCCAAGAGTTAGTGAGTCACCTATTCTATTGATCATACAAGCCATGGGGACTCAAAAGTTTAAGCTCTTAGTGTATATTCTGAGAACAAGAGGAATAACATTGAAAAAACATCCTCCATGCTTCCAACAGAAGCCAAAATCATCAGTGAGAAAATGACCCATCTCAACAGATAGTACAACTTGTAAATGAAGTCTAGAAGAGTCAAGGAGATGCTCATAAAATAAATATTAAAGAACCTCAGCTAACTTCAACACAATATAAAATGGTTAATTTTTGGCTACCACATTATCTTAAACACTGGACAGAAATGCATAGCCAAGAGTCCCAGCACACTCTCTAGCAGGGGCAGATAAAGTCTGCCTGTCACCATACCCACAGCTCCTGCTGAGGGAATTTGCACGGCTACCCAAATCGATCTCCAACAGAGCGAACAGATAACTTCTGGGGTCTCTGAAGGGCAGATTCAGACCCTGCCCAGAGAGGTGACAGTAGGCACACAAGCCCGAGTGCCACAAATGACCAGGAGTCATCTAATCGTGAACCACAGAAGCCATGGGCAAACGTCAGTGCAAAAAATTACATAATAATACAAAGAACAACATGGTAACTCCAGAAGAGAGTGGCGATCTTACAAATACAAGACCTGAACTGAGCAATGAAGAGGAAACAGAAGGAAGCAACACCAAAAATTCCTTTTTGATGATCATCGAAGCTCTCAAAGAAGATATGAAAAATAGCCTTAAAGAAATAGTAGAAAATAAAAACAAAAAATTGGAAGAGATGAACAAATCTAGGAAAGAAATATACCAGGAACTAAAAGCTGAAATAAAACCTGAAATGGAAGCAATAAAAAAGGCACAAAATGAGGCAAAGATGGAAATAGAAAATCTGAAGAAAAAAGCTGGGGTTGCAATCCTAATATCTAACAAAGTAGATTTTAAGCTAAAAGCAATTAAAGGGGACCAAGATGGTCACTACTTATTCATCACAGGAAAAATTGGTCAAGAGGAGATTTCAATCTTAAATATTTATGCCCCTAATATAAGGGCACCTACTTATGTAAAAGAAACACTGCTATAGCTCAAATCCCACATCAATTCTTAAACCCTAATAGTGGGAGACTTGAATACCCCACATTCAACCCTGGATAGATCAACCAGACAGAGCCTCAACAGAGAAATAAGGAGTCTAAAAGAGGTTATGATGCAAATGGATTTCATAGATATCTACAGAACCTTCCACCCAAAGGCAAAGGAATATACATATTTCTCAGCTCCTCATGGAACTTTCTCCAAAATTGACCACATAATTGGTCATAAAGCAAATATCAGCAGA